>CAHIKZ030000079.1:50000-155000 GCA_903632075.3 Acanthosepion pharaonis
GGAATTTTACTGCACTACTTTATTGAAAAGAAATCTGCAGCTGAAGAACACAGAATTTTTGTTGAGACTTACGGCGACCATCGTCGGAAACAACATGCAGAGATTGGTTTATACGTTTCAAAAAATAATGATTTTGATGCTGAAGATAAAGAATGCTCTGGCGCTCCGAAAAAGTTTGAAAATGAAGAATTGGAGGCATTACTTCATGAAGACTCATGTCAGGCGCAAGCTGAATTTGCAGAATCATTAGGAGTTGATCACACAGCAGTTTTGAAACGTTTGAAAGCATTAGGAATGATTCAAAAGCAAGGACATTGTGTGCCGTACGAGTGGAAGCCGAGAGACGTCGAACGGCGTCTTGTCACGTGTGAACAGCTCCTTCAACGGCAGAAAAGGAAAGGTTTTTTTGCATCGTATCGTGACCGGCGATGAAAAGTGGATACACTACGGTAACCCTAAGCGTAGAAGGTCGTGAGTTAATCCCGGATATGCATCAACACCGGCGGCAAAGCTGAATATCCATGGTTCGAAGCATCTGCTCTATATTTGGTAGGATCAGCTTGGGGTACTAATTTTTGTAAATAAAACATTACTTTTCATGAAAAATCAGCGAGAACTTATTCAAGGTTCTAATATATATATATATATATATATAAATAGAGAGAGAGAGAGAGAGAGAGAGAGAGAGAGAGAGAGAGAAATACTGTTTATTATAAACAGGGTATTTACTTAAATATTCATATCTATAAAAATAACGTATTAACAGTAAATATATTAAAATAATTTTCGGACTTCGTCCATTTTATAATATATATATATATATATATATATATATACAGAGAGAGAGAGAGAGAGACGTACCTAAAAAAAAATCTTTGTTCTTTTTAACCCAAAATACCAAAGTATTTTTTGATTGATAAATTATAATTTAATTCTTTTTATTTTGATTAAAAATGTTGTTTTTTATGCATCAATGTATGTGTGTATCCAACCATTTCATATGCATGCTTTAGCGTCTTCATCCAAGAGCCGAGAAGAAAAGCTCAAATGGGAGTTGAAACTTATTTTCAAAATAAATTCACACATTGAAGGATTAAACAGAGATTTGGGTTTACTCAGAGACTATAATCTCCACAGGGAGACATCTAACAAACAACATTCCTCGGAAGAGTAAGTCTCACTTGTTTGTTTATTCCTCGTATCGTTGAAAAAGAACACAGGCGTGTTCGAAAATTCCGACATAAAAATCAATCACTTCGTGCTTCAGTGTTAGTGTCATGTTGTTGGTTTTATTAAAATTTTATTAACTGGCCTATTAAATCCACACACACACACACATATATATATATATATATATATATATATATATATATATATATATATATATTTATATATATATACATTGTGTATTTAGGCAGCAACCCCTCTTTTATACATGTTTGTTTAAAGACAACAGACAGTGTATTGCTATTAATATTTTTATTTAATTTTTCTTGTGTTCGAACATGTGTTTTCTTTTTTCTGGATACAGAGTGTGTAGAATCTGTCCAAATGTTCTGTAATTCCGAGCGCTTTCGGCTATACATTTAACCATTTTCAAGGATTAAATATTTTAACTGTTAAATAAGAAATAGTTTGTTGCATGTATGTATTTATATAATGTTTTCATTTTTCAAAAGACGATCAAGATATTATGTCCATGTTCATAGTTGATATTATTATTATTATTATTATTATCCTTGAAAATGGCTAAATGTATAGTCGAAAGCGCTCGGATAAAAAGAACATTCGGACAGTTTTTATATAATTTATCATCTAAAAAGAAAAAAAATATTAAATCGCATGAAAAATTTTATAAAAAACTAAATCAAAGCACCTTGTCTGTCGTATTCAATGAAATGTGCATGAAACAAGGATTGCTACCTAAATACACAAATATATATATATATATATATATATATATATATATTGTCGATTCTCCCGTCGAGATTCGACGTATGAGGGCCAAGCTGATCATTTCCTAGGAAACCGACAGCCTGACACCGGCACACGAGATTTGATTATAGTGGTGAAGGTTTCGTGCAGGACCAGCCACACTATATATATATATTTTTTATATTTTTATATATATATATATATATATATATATATATGTGAAAAGTGTATATAAATATAAACAAATATATATATGTATAATTATTTATATATTATATGCGCGGTACTTATTAGAAAGCGCTCAATATCAGAGATAGAGCTAACATATTTGACAAACTCACATCTATCCAACCATATATATATATATATATATATACTGAAACTATATTTGCTAATGTATATTTAGTTGTTTATTGGGAAGTTATTTTTTAGGCTGATATGGCTGAAATGGTTCCAGTCAGTTACTTATGATGACTGCCAGATATTCTTTTAATATCTTTTTTATCTTCCCAAGTTCTTCAAAGTGTGGGACGATGTGATTTCAGCGGACACAGAAATAGTTCTATTTCTGCCATTTTTTTTGTTTTGTTTTTTTGTCGTTATTCTTCCTACGACACTTTTCCCACCATTTCACGGCCTCTGAGACACGAACTCCCATAACTACACCACTTTTTTTTTTCACTTCTGCTTATTATGGTGGTTTTCTAAGCTTACCTTAGATGTAGCACAAGGCCGAATGTATGGCGCGCCTAAACTAACTATTCCGTCGCTATTGGCCTAGCGAGACAAGGCCGCTAAGCGTTACACCCCGTGGAAGTGTCCAATTCTGTTTATTATATATTAAAAAAAATTCACTTGTTTGCCTTTCTGTCAGCATTTCTTTTTGTTTTTACTAAAATAGCCTTTACCGTAAAGGTGTAACTGTTGGGCTTTTTTTATTTCCTTCTCCAACAGACTCACGAAGCGAGGAATGGTGATGTTAGCCATTTCCCTACAAGGAAACATTTGATATTCATTAACCGATCGACCAGTATTGCCATCGTTTGAATTTATTCAAGTTTTTTCTTAAATGAATTTTTCAGGAAAAATATTTTTTTCAATAGCTGAATCGGTCAAAATCACGTCGGATTTAACGACAGTTTCTCCTACAAAATAAGTCATAACTTCGAATCCTGCCGGGCAGTACATGTTTTTGTTTTTTGTTTTTTTGTAATAAGATTTCTCGAATATTCAGGTCGGTAGGCGAAAATAAATATACTGTTCAAAATAGATGGGACGTCCACTAAAAGTAACGTTTTTTAAAATGATAAATATGTATAGCTGATACCCCCGCCCCCGACGAGTCGACAGAGTGATTGCTGGAGAGCCCGTCTACGAAAATCTGGAGTCGAGATGTTGAAGGTAACACCAATCAGCTAAGTGACAAACTTTGTATTTGTATTATATATATATATATATATATATATATGTGTGTGTGTGTGTGTGTGTGTGTGTGTGTGTGTGTGTGTGTGTTTGTACACCCTTGTGCAAATTAATTTAAACAACCGCTTTAATTTTCTTTATTTCACTATACAGTCAGTTTTTAGACCCATTGGAGAGACAGGGTGTAATCGATTTCTATTTTTTCTCAGATTAGGTCATTTGCAGTGGTGTGCAGTAATATGAATCTATTTTCGGGGTATATAATGAAATTTGTTTGACCTTGAAAAATATTGCGTCATCGGTGATTGCAACAGTTTTTATCACGCCCTGACTCTATTGTCTGGACTGTCGTTTAGTTGTCCTACAGCCATTGTCTGAGATGGACGTTACTCTAAGGCAGCGTACGAAAATTGAAACGTTGCAAGAACACACTGGCAAGCCTTACCATTGATCAAATCAAAGTACTATAGATTGCATCAGATTTTTATCACACCCAGACACGATTGTCTCGACTGTCGATTAGCTGTCCTACTTCCATTGTCTGCGATAGACGTTACTCCAAGGAAGCGTACGAAATTTGCAACGCTGCACAAACACACTGGCAAGCCTTATCAGTGAGCAAATCAAAGTACTATAGACTGACCCGGAAACTCTCCTGATTTAAATTCAATAGAGACTCTGTGGTCAATCTGCAAAAAACGACTCCGTGGAATGAACATAGGAAGTACTAACATGTGCACTGGGTCATGTTTCATCAGAAAAATACGAAAAAAGTAAATAATAGCGGAATTATTCGTTTTCTTTCAATTAATTTGCACAAGGATATATATATATATATATATATATATATATATATGCAAGTATAGGATTAGTGTAGACGGAATAAATTTTCAATAACCAAAAACATTATTCTTAAAAGAGCGCTCAATACAGAGTAGAGAAAATACCATTTATTCAAAAATTATAACATAAACATGTTATAACATCACAAGAAAATTTGTTTTAACACTTCTGGTGTCTTCTCAAGTGATGTTGTTGAAGGTTCAACATTCAACACCATAACCTGAAATCATATATATATATATATATATATATATATATAGTATAAAAGGCTCAAACACTAATTTTCCATGATTTATAATTCCACTAATATTCCATGGTTATCCTCTTGGAATATATATATATATATATATATATATATATATATATATATATATATTGACTAATATATATATATATATATATATATATATATATATATATATATATATATATATTGTTGTGGTGTCCTCCCTCTAAAAGTCTATGTTAATCTCTTCCGCCTACTATAAGTTTAGTAGGAGAGAAGGTTCGAAGAACAGTAAACAATAAATAGATTGAGCGCTGGTTCACACGATATATTTACTAGTCATGTAATACTCCTCTGGTACACTTACTGTTTAATATACGATATATCTGCAACCCTGGTTTTTGTTATTACTAAACCATTTACTTGATCACAATACATATATATATATATGTGTTAGAGAGAGAGTAAGAGATGTTTTATTAAATGTGACAGTCAAGGAAGCTTTTATAAAGGTTTTATTTCTAGCGTTCTTAAAGTTTTTCTTTTATGAGGATGAAGTGTGTACGACGGATAGCCAGGTAGAAGGGTCAATGGCTATCTATCACATTGGCACAGGTTGAGCTCCGTAGCTATATATTCATATTATATATCGCTGGACGGAGGGCTTCCGAGACTGAAGACAACGGCTAGTGCGGAGATTTGCCCCTACTGACTAGACGGCCACATGTCCGTAATCAAGACGAGTCTTTAAGTTGCAGGACATCGGCGGTAGTTTAACCTGAAGAGGAATGGACTCCGCCAGATCTACTTGCCCAAGAGAGTGAACGAATACCACTTCAACCTAGACATGTGGAAGGAACTGGTCAGGTGTTTTGCTGCACAGCGACCGTACGGCCACATACCGTCATCGGAGTGATGGTGCTGATAATTTTTCTTTCTCTTTTTGTTTTTTCTTGTCTTTATTTTGCATTTTCTTGTCTTTATTTTGCATTTTCATTTTGCTCTATTCAGAATATATATATATATATATATATATATATATATATCAAAATTGCACTTGAAGTTTTTGCATTATAAGCGGGTTTAAACAGTACGTGCGCCAACTGCTGAACAGATAAAACCGTATGTTTTTTAGATAGGGCCGTGATGCCTGATAGTAATCAGTAGATCTCCCGTGAAAGCTAAGCTAATCGAAAAATTCAGCAGAAGAAAGAGGAAGGGCAGTAGTTAGGGACTGGGACTGGTTATACTGCCGAGGGATACAGATAGGTATCTCTGTACGTTGGGGCTTACAAGCAATCAGAGCACATAGTATGCACACTGAAAAATATGTACACTAGTTGACACACGCCTATCTTAAGAAACCAAACGAGATCTTTCAATACGTTCATGAAGTCAGGGTGGAAATGTAAAGGCTATATCAGTAAAACTTTTACTTTTATTTGTGTCTAGTTTTCACCTGACCATAAAATATTTACAGAAAAAAAAATTATAAGTTACGCCCCAGTTATGGGTCTCCACGACTTCCTTCTTAATTATCTGTTAATTGCTATAACTTTTTGGAAAACAAAAATGATAGTGGAGTAGTTTTCCGTTGCATTCTCCACGGTTTGGAATTCAAAATTTTCCTTCTCCTAGATTGGTTGCTAGCTAAGGCTAAAGAGCCCTGTTCTGTTCTGGTATTTAACACGTAGCCGGAGAAGAAGAGATGGGTTTGTAGCAAAGAGTTACAGGGTTTTAATGGACGAGATTGCTGCGAGTCACCAGTTTGTAACGAAACGGGAGTACCATTGTGAAGAGAACCGTTAACGTAAATGAATTCAAAAGAAACGAATTCAATACGACGAGGAAAATTATTATATATAGATAGATAGATAGATAGATAGATAGATAGATTAAAACACTTGTGAGATTAGCCGTGGCGTATGTAGGAGTATACGTCACGTGGCTCGGTTGAAATTAAGTAGTCGACTTGCCATGCGACTAAGTTTCCCTGGAGAAAAAGATGGGACACGTGTTTTATCTATCACATTTTGGAGTAAAAAGGGCATATCTCCCTCCTTTTATAGTCCTGAATAGAACGCCACCTAACGGACGTCCTGACAGACAATCTAAGTTAATCTCCAAAAGTAATCTCCGATCATGCGAAAGTAAACACAGCAGACTGAACGGGAATTTGAACTTGGTGCGGTCAATTCTATTAGGCACTCTGATAGCCGTTACGCTACCCGTGCATCCAATGACGCCAACTGGGAAAAAAGTCAACACTTCTGCTTTTCATATTTTCTCTTATAATTTATTTAGTTTATAGTAATATTTCAAAATGAAATAAATATTAATAAAAGGCGATCAAAATATTATTTTATTGGTAATGGTAATGGTAATATTAATGGTAATGGTAATATTAATGGTAATGGTAATATTAATGATAATGATAATGGTAATATTATTGGCAATGGTAATATTAATAGCAATGTTAGCATTAATGATAATGATAATGGTAATGTTAATGGCAATGGTAATATTATTGGTAATGGTAATATTAATAGTAATATTAACATTAATGGTAATAATAATGGTAATATTAATGGTAATGGTAATACTAATTGTAATGCTAATGGTAATATTATTGGTAATGGTAATATTAATAGTAATGGTAACATTAATGGTAATGATAATAGTAATAGTAATGTTAATGGCAATAATAATATTAATGGTAATTGTAATATTAATGGTAATGGCAATATTAATGGGAATGGTAATATTAATAGTAATTGATATGTTTATGGTAATGGCAATGGTAATATTAATGGTAATGATAATATTAATGATAATGATAATATTAATAGTAATGGTGATGGTAATGGTAATATTAATAATAATGGTGATGGTGATGGTAATGCTAATGATAATATTAATAGTATTTATTTATTTATATATTTCGACAATATATGCCAGTAAATTGTATTTATTTATATATTTATTTATATACTTTGACAATGTATGTCATGTCTTCAATTTTTCTATAAAAATTTATTGTTAGTCATTTTACTATAAATACGGATCGTTGGTCATTTTTTTATATAAAAACGTATTGCTGATATTTTTACTATAAAAATGTATTTTTATACTATTTTTATTGTTTTGATTTTTGTTTGATGATTCACTATTTGTCCTTAGCTGGGACCCTAACAGGTACTACCACGCCGGGTCAGGGTATACTTGGGAACAACAGCAATTAAGAAATGGTTCCAAACTCATCAAACCCTCCAATCTCCCGATCAGAGGCCTTGATGCCGGTTGTAGTTTATCGTCATACCCAGGACTAATGTAGTTCTCAGTGTGATTTAAACTCACATGTCCGGTCACCACCTGAATAATTTAACTCATTTTAGGAACGATGTACATTAATCGGTTATATATAGAAATCTATAATTAATATCAGATTTTCATTTTTACTTTTTATTTATTAAATCCTGGATTATGTTTCATGAAAATTGACTTCCTGATGTCATCATTTCCCGACTCAGTATCTATACTGACGTAATTATTTATTCCTATCTTAATAGTAAATCTGATAGGCTCGATAATAATCAAATTGGCAACTGATCTGGAAAATGACCAACAATCTGTTGTTAACTGGGGCAAGAAGTGGCTTTTTAATTTTGACACCTCTAAAACCAACCTGGTCTCGATTAATCATCGTAAAGAAACATTTTTACCTGCCATCAACATGGCTGATGCTACCCTCCAGGAGAGCAACTCACCGCGCCTTCTTGGTTTAATATTTTTCATTAAAATGAAATGGAATGATTATATTGAATCAATTGCTAAGTCTGCTGATAGGATAATCTGTTTACTCTGTCGTGTTGGTTAATTTCTTCGATGTATCTAGAAATTCCTGACAAAATCCAAAAAAGAATCCGCAACATTATCGGTCCTGACCTGGCACTTCGACTTCAGTCACTTTCTCACCGCCGTAACGAAGCTTCCCGTTGCCTTTTCTATTAATATTTTCAAAGTAATTGTTCTGATGAGGTTTCCTTTTTAGTACCTCGACTTCACGAATTTAAGCGCAGTATCAGATTGGTAACTAGGCTACATACTGTTGAAATTGCTATCTGTAACCGGAAGTTATATGCTAATAATTCTTCTCGCTTATGAAACCCACTTCCTTCGTCTTGTTTTTCTCTCAATTTCAATCTTCAAAAATCTAAAGGCAACGTTAATCGCATCTTTTGTTTCCTAGAATTCTGGCATTTTAATATCCTCTGTCACCATGACGTTTTCTCAGTTTATTTCACTCTCAGTAATTACAGTTCTAGATTAGCAACTAGGTCTCATAATCTCGCTGCTGAAATTACTGGTTGTAACCATAAATTTTATTCTAGAAGTTTCTTCAATCGCACTTCTTGCTTGTGGAACTCTTTCTGGTTCCCTCTTTCGTGTCTTCTACGATTTTCATAAATTTAAATGCAACGTTAATCATCATTTTCTGTCTCATTGAATCTGTTATTTTATTGTACTCTGTTTCGTTCGCTCTCAGTAACTCCTTGCATCCTACTGGCTTTTATTACTTGCGGTGAAATTATTCTTGGGTGTAAGTGCTATTGTAAGCGGTGTATATGCTGCTGAATGGTAGACGTATATTTATTTCCGGATGTACAGCAACATGAAACTCTACCAACCTCGGTAAGTAATATACTTTTCGGGAACACAAATGTTAAACGCATCTATAACCGCAAAAATGGAAGTCCTTGTTATTGAAAAAGAAAAGGAAAGCAAAACAATCCTTAACTGCAACATCTATTAACACGGCCATAATTTATTCGGAAATTCGAACAGTGTTCCGGAATTCACTGAAGAGGGACGGTGGAGTAATAGATAGCGGCTCGGATTGAAGAATCGGAGAGCTGAGTTCGAATTCCAGTTGAATCCATTAGATTCACTTACGCGCTAATCCTCTTGGGAAAGATATTAATCCACCTTTTCTATGGGTAAACAGACTTGGACGGCAACTAGTCTAGGAAAAAGAAAACTCTGAGTTCAAAAATGCAACAATACTGGTACCTGAATGTTAGATAACATCAACTTAAACTCTAATATAATAACCATCTATCTCTTTCACTTCTCTATTTCATCTGTTTTTTTTTTTTTTTGTTTTTTTTCTCATTAATTTTTTCTTTATCTTCATTTTCTCCCCCTTCTTCTTTGATTCATTATTCTCTCCTTCTCTCCTTCATCTTATTCAACCTCAGTAGTAGAAATCTTAGTCCGGTTTTGTAAAAAAAAAAAATACGGAATTCAAAACGAGGCTTTGCATAAGCAGGTACTTCTAAAATCATGCAATTATAGTTAGAAACAACCGCCTGAAAAGTTTAGAAAAATTAATATAGGAATAAAAATATAATTTATAGTATATATATATATATATATATATATATATATATATATATATATTTCATGCTAGTCGCAATCGTCAGGCCTGATGATTGCGTCTAGCATGAAACAGCCTGTCGCCTCTGAGTGTTGACTTCAATGTTCACTTTCATATATATATATATATATATATATATATACATTAATCCTATTCATATAAAACATTAAAATTGATCCGCAAAAGAGAGCTCAGCATATTTATTATAGAGAATAGAAATTAATTAAGTAAAAATGAAATTCAATTGTACCCCATTTTTATGGCCATTTCGCTCCTCAGGATAAATTCCCTGGAGGTTGTCAATACTAAAACGTTTTAATACTGGCACGCTCCAGACAATTTATCCCGAGCAGCGAAATGGCCATAAAAGTGGGGTACAATTGAATTTCATTTTTATGTAATTCATAGATAGATAGATAGATAGATAGATAGATAGATAGATAGATAATATTTATTTAGAAAAATATGACAAACTGGAAAAGTTTTTGTGATGCGTTTCATCCGTTAGGATATCATCGGGATGGACGTTGCGTAATTTGGAACAAAACGATAAGTGAAGCGTCTAAATTAATTGCACATGTAGAGTATCAGTTGAAAAACATTGTAATGAAAACACCCAAGATAAAAGTACTTGTCCAACAAAGGATTACGAGAATGGGAAACTTATCAAAGTTTTTCTGCGTTGCTAAATTTTAAATTTAGCTTTTTGTAACTTTGGAGTTACTTTTAAAGATAAACTGGTTTAACTTGGGCTATGAATCAGAAGCAAAACTCATTTCAAAATTTGGTAACGTTGATCTTTCAAATATAAGCCCAGTTTTGCGACCTAACGACATGCTGAGCCAAATTTAAAGCTATTAATGCCCAGCGTCCACCAAAATGTTTATAGATATAAACCGATAATTAATAACAGATTTGTATAAATCTATAATTAATACCTTTTAAAACGAACGTTGAAAAAGCTTATATAAATTTATAGAAAAAATATATATAAAACAAAGAGAGTGACTATGTAGCTAGTTTGTTTCAACGTTAAGAAATTTTCGACGTTAATTCTTTTCACTGACGGACACGATATAAGAATGATAAACTTGTGTTTGCTTCTTCTGCTTAACAGCCACTTTATTCGCAATATCAGCTTTCCCGCCAAAGCTTCCCCGCAAAAATACCATTGTTGAGAACATATGGACTGCATTGTTTGCATAAGTAAGCTATCATTAACGTTAATGGTTTAGCACTGAAGAAGCGTTCCTCTCACGTGAAGAAAGATACTCTTCAAATATATTTTTGAAAGAATATTTTTTCTCTCTCCGTCACCTTTGTCCCTGACTATCCCACACTGGGACAATACAAAAACTACCAAAAATGGTGATATATTGAAAGCGCATGGACGCAAATTTATTGTGGCTGAATGAGGGATCAAATCAAATCACTTTCCAGACATTTTCGTCACAGTGGATTATTTTCGCTTTTAATCAAAGTAGCATTCCCTATGTCAAATTTGTGGTCTGTTTTGTTACGGTGAACAACTAATGCGTTTTATGTGTTATTATTTAAAATGTCCCTTTTGTGTTCATATAGACTCTCGTTTAAACTTCTTGAGGTTTCTCCAATATATTCATTCTGGCAACTCCTGCATTTGATAGAGTAACTTTCATCCTTCAAGTTTTGCCTGGTTGTTTTGTTTTTTATTGATTAAGTCTTTGATGTTGTTTAGATGTTGTTGTGACAAATTTTACGTTGAGTTTAGATAAATTCTTTTCGGTTGTAATTGGAGTTAGCTGATAGAATTTTTTTTTTTTTCATTCGTTGGGTTCGTCAAGAAGGACAGCTTTTCTGTTTGGGAATATTTTATGATCCTTTTGTTTTCGCGTTAAAATAGGTTATTGAACGGACCACAAATTTGACATAGGGAAAGCTACTTTAATTAAAAGAGAAAATGTCTGGAAAGTGTCTTGATCGCGAATTCAGACACAATAAATTTGCGTCCACGCTCTTACAATATATCACCATTCTTGGTAGATTTTATATTGTCACAGTGTGGGATAATCAGGAACAAAAGTGATGGAAAGAAAAAGAAAAAGAATGCAGATGAATTTGTTGGCTAGATTGAAAATATATATATATATATTCTTTCAAAAATATTCTTTCAAAATTTTGAAACTACCGGTCTCTCGTTTCGTGCGCATGCGTACACGTTGCAACGTCGACAAACCTCACGCTTATGAAAAACCTAACGGATGAAACGCGTGCTAAAATCTTTTTCAATTTGTCATATTTTATATATATATATATATATATATATATATATATATATATATATATATATATATATATATATATATACTGCAAATTATATTTTTACTCCTACATTAATTTTTCTAAACATCTCAGACGGTCGGTTCTCAATATAATTGCATGGTTTTAGAAGTACCTGCTTGTGCAAAGCCTCATTTTGACTCCCGCATATTATTATTTTTTTTTTTTTTTACAAAGCCGGTCTAAGATTTCGACTCCTGAAGAAGAAGAAGAAGAAGAAGAAGAAGAAGAAGAATATGAAGGAGAGATGTGGAGAATGATGAATAGAAGAAGGGGGAGAAAAAGAAGATAAAGAGAAAGATGAAATAGAGAAGTAGAAGAGATTGAGGGTTAGAAGGTTAATAATGGTAGCAAGACGAAATAACGAGAGAACAGAAGGAAGAAATAGAAGAAGAAAAAAGAAGAGAGGCAGGGAATAATGAATAGAAGAAAGATAAGAAAAAGAAGATGAAGAGCAAAATGGAAGAAGAAGAAGAAGAAGAAGAAGAAGAAGAAGAAGAAGAAGAAGAAAGGAACAGAAAGATTCAAAAAGCAGAAAGACGAAGAAAATAAGAGCAAAAGAAAAAATGAAAAAGAAGAAAAAAAGAGAATAAGAGAAGGATAAAGAACAGAATCTATGAAGAATAGAAGAGGAGAATAAAAAGAAAAATAGAAGAGGAGAAAGACAAAAAGAAAAAAATAAACTTACAGTTCTGTTACGTTATAGACTGGAACTGTTAATATATATATATATATATATATATATATATATATATATATATATAACACTACTAAATTTATAAATGTAAGCAGCTATACTCGTCCGGCAAAACCTTAGGTGTTTTAGCTTGTAAACGAACAAACTAACACCCAAGGGGAAAAAAGGGGGAAAAAAAAAGAACTAAGAACCTATACTTCTGACGAATACAATCGTCTAGAATCTAAGTTCAGAGTCCAAAGAAACAAAACCTCCGACACGAGCCAGTCCTCCTGAAGATCCGCGTAGGTGAAACCTAGGTAGGATTGTCTGGCTTTTTAGGTTTAGTTACTTATTACTTATACATATTAATATATATATATATATATATATATATATATATATATATATATATATATATATATATATATATATATATATATATATATATATATAAGTAAGTAAACATAAAGAGCCAGACAAACCTATCTAGAGTTTGTCTGACGATCGCAAAGCGTGAAACCCTGGGTCAAAAACTCACATCAATCCAACCAAATATGTTAGCTCTATCACTGATATTGAGCGCTTTCTAATAAGTACTGACCGCATATAATATATAAATAATTATATATACATATAAATATATTTATTTGTATTTATATACACACTTTTCACACACACACACACATATATATATATATATATATATATATATATATATATATATATATATATATATATATATATATTCGGTCCATCACACCAACCACCACGGTCCTGCATCAAAGTCGGAAGGTCATTAGGAAGACAATCTGTCTCATGGCATAACTGGATGGTTGTTGGCCGACCAACTCGTCTTGCTCCATGGCTAGGCGCCCAAAACAGTAAATCACTGACGAGTTCTTGTTTTGCTCGCCAGGAATGTCATACAAAGCGCATTCTGAGTTCGCGTAGGACTGTAGAAATATTAAGGATGGCTCCATAGAGCTATGATTTAGTTGGATGTTTAGAGAGTTCCAGCATTAGGATCTCCGGGACAAGTCCACATCTAATTCTAATCATGTGAGAGAGATGGTGGTGTGTTCGAGAACTATCCTCATGGATTGATTAACAATTTTTTCCCTATATTTCCTGATAAATGGTAACTGCGAACTCTTATCATCTTTAACCGTCCCTGGACTGGCCTTGTAAAACACGCGCCAGCTCGTCAAAAAATATGTTTCCGAACGAAAGAAGATGCTCGAATTTTTTCGGCCAGCGTAAATATCGCAGAGCCGTTCCAACAAACACCTGCAAAACCTGGTGGAATAAGTGAGCACAATTACATAGCACGAAGTCTATTGACAGAACGATATAGATGGTTCAGTATATATATATATATAATGGCTTCACACTCTTTCCGAGTACAACCGTCTGCTGGTGTGGCTAGACAATCCCTCGGTCACGTCGATATATGATTTCGTGCTGGAACGACCATCGACAGCTTTCAAAAAATTTGCTTCACAAGGTTTGAGTCAACCAATGATGAGATTTGTAAGCCCTTTTCAAAGGTCTCGTCTCCCCAGACAGATAACATAAAAAAGTGAGAAATCGAAAATGGCAACATTCGAATCCGCACCTCAAGGTCATATATATATATATATATATATATATGTGTGTGTGTGTGTGTGTGTGTGTGTGTGTGTGTGTGTGTGTGTGTGTGTGTGTGTATTAAATATCCGTTTGCTGGTTTGAGGTTCTTCGGACCAACAACTTCGTATATATATATATGTTATATTGGCTCCTGAAATATCAATTTCAGTTGAGCTCTCTGGGGACGAGGTGTGGGTTGGTAAACAGTGACTATTATAGCTATATAGCGAGTCACTGTCGGTCACTGGGCGTGTTTCTAAAAATAAATACGCTAAAAATCCACTTTCGTCCTATCGTGCGCCGACGGCTTACTGGTTAGAATCTCCGACTGACACCAATTCAGTCGGGTTTCGATCCTAGCTAGAGGTAACCGGATGTCTATCCACACTGATGAGCTGCGAACCAGTCTGTCTGTGGATGACGTTATATATATATATATAGGATAGGAAACGTATATAAATCTAACATATGTCGCTTTTATTTAAGCTTCATCGAGAACAGAAAACTTTGGTAGTTTTATTTTGAGCTATTAGTTTTTCATTGGTTAATGAAACCTCACGTATATCTGTCACGTCAAGGAGCGTTCGTGTGTATAATTTGTGTGTTGTGTATCAGTTGTAGCATACCTACAGTCGATAATGTACCCAATCACATAAATACAGTAGTAAATACTGTATGTTGGTCTCCAGTTGGAGATTTGTCTCCAGCTGTGCAGAGAGGATCCCCAAACGAGGCTATGTCGAAGGGCAGTATCTCATTTCGGGAAAACAGCTACCCGACCCCATTTTATACGGGTCTACGGGAAATTTTTGGCCGAGCCTAGGGGCTTGGAACCCCACATTAAATTCGGCCTTGTGCCACATCTGACCGCGTGGGGTGGTTGGTAGATATCCTGCAGTCGGAGGTTCATTGTGGAATTCACTTGACTCACTTCTAGCACAGTTGACTATTTCTTCTACGGGCCGCTGGCGAATCTTATATGTATTGTTCTTGTCCTAAGTATTATCGTTCATTACCAACCTCCGTGTCATTATTCTATTCAGCAACCTTCCCTAGGTTACAACAGCCAGTATCAAGGGCGATTTTTATTTTTATTTTTAACTAAATATGTGGGGGTTTTATGTATGGGTCTAAAGTTATAGGATTGTTCTATTTTCCGAACCCGGTCAGCATATTGCGGCCGTGTTCGTAGTTAATGTTATTGAGTGTTAGCTTTTCCTTTTTAATTATTAGGACTTTCTTTATTTTTAATCTTTTTCTACATGTGGATGAGGCTTTTATACTTGTATTTTCTACTAGTATATTTCGGGTGGATTTTTGTGTGTGTTTAAATGAATCCTAATTGAACTAAGGTCGGGTAGGTATAACGTAAGTCGTCTAGTAGTATGACCAATGTAATTATTTATGGGTTTGGTTTGATCAGGAACTCAGTTCCTTTAGAGGCATTATATATATATATATATATATGTGTGTGTGTGTGTGTGTGTGTGTGTGTGTGTGTGTGTGTGTGTGTGTGTGTAACAGAATTCTAAATACTCAATGGATTATCTAACGTGTTTTGGTTTACAGACATCTGCTCCCCATGTCAGAAGACAAGTTTTGAATTCAGAAGTGCCTGGCTATAGATTCCCGCCTGTCCTACTATTTAACCCATAGTTGGTAGGAGAAATAATGGACTCTTACCTTTTCCAGGGGTATTTGTGTGTAAGTGAATGTAACGACCACGAGCGAAATTCGAACTCGGTTTGCCGTTTTCTAGTTCTGAGCCGTTAGCCCTTAAACTACCAGCACGCACATATATGGACATACCCACGCAATATTCCCCGTCAGTCGATTCCCACTTAAAGTAAAAGTTTGACTTCTTTGTGGGCAGTGGATACTTTCTCTCCGTCATTAATGTCTGCGGCATTCTTGTGATCTATAGATAACGAAAACAATCAGAAATAGTTTAAAAGAGGAAAAACTGATTAGGAAATACTTTCTTAACGCCCACTCCATCTAAAAATACTTTATTTCTAAACGTCCACCCTGCGAGAGAATTAAGTTCGTGCCACATTGACGTTTCTCCAGCACGAGACAAAGACTGTTCTGTTATCATTTGGGTAAAAATACTTTTGCTCAGGTGAATAGCACTCTACTGAATGTATACATATATCTTTTCCATTGCAATGCATACTTTTTACTAAATCTTTACTCAGTACAAGGCCCAAGAGTAACTCAAGGTAGAGGATTACTGAATGGACAACTGGCCGCATTCTATCGGTGAAAAACTAAGTTCCACTCGAACAGCTTCTCGCGAGCCACTACTCCGTGGAACCGACTACGAAGAGGATGTTTCCCTGATCACTACAGTCTGTTTAACCGTTATCTTCCACCTCTATCTGCACAAATTACCTCCTAACGTAACTCTCTACCTCGAGTGGCCCCGAGCCTTATAAAATGTGCCTAAGAGGGGGGTAAAACGAGCAGTTTATGAGATTCTATAGGATAGACAATGATTAACCCTAGACTTGAAGATATTGTAGCGGCCGAGGAAGTATCCCCTCGGGAGCCTGTTCCAAAAAGTAGCTGTTCTTGGAAAGAAGCTGTCCAAGTAGAAACTTTCTCTTCAGTAATGGAATAAGTAGGGAATGAAGATGATTTGTCTATATGTACGTGTCATGGTGTCTACGAATGTCCGAACTTATCGAACGAACGAATGTGGCTCGTCAGAATCTTTGTCGTAGGCATAGCGTTAGAGTAGCAAGAGGCTTGCGTTGTAGAGCGGTTTTAATTCATCATCCACAAAGCCGCGTGAAGAAGGGTTTAGAACTATATGAAAAGTGGAAAGTGTGCAGCCTAGATATGGCAGCAATATTCTATTTTGGGTCTGTCTGATCTGGCTCTTTTAAAGATATAGCATAGTAAGGGGAGTCAGGTAATTACTAGAGCGGTACAGGTAACCAACCATTTTTTCAGTATCTTTAGTGATTGATCGTATATATGTTCCATTTGAGGTCGGAGATGAGCTAGAGTCCGGCTAGGGGTTCAAGACAAGGAGCATCCTTGAGAGAACAACCATTCGTCATGGTAGTTGAAAGTTCAGATTTAGGGTCTTCACGGTGATGGTGGAATGTTACTAGCTTGGTCTTTAAAATATTGAATGTTACTATCTAGTCCTTGTCTCATTGAACAGTTAGAGCTAGGTCAGAGAAGAGATCAGCTTTTGGTCATCTGGGTTTTTTTTTAGGAGGACTATTACCGTAGGTCATTAATATAAAGCCGAAATAGAGTAAAACAGAGAAGAGAGGTTTAGTTTGGTTTGGTTTGGTTTGTTATACGGCATATCAACTACAATGGTTATTTAATGCCGACAAAATTTCCCTTTTTTTCAAAAATGTATAGCTGGTAAGTTTTTCAGAAATGCATAACTGGTAATTTTTTTTTTTTAAATGTATAGTTTGTTTTGTTTTGTTTTGTGCTATATTAACCTCAATGGGTTATTTAATGCTGACAAGATTTTTATTTCTGGTAATATTTTCTTTTTCCAAATATTTATTGCTGATACTAATTTTTTGCAAGTATTTCTGGTATTAAAATCTATTTTTACACTTTCATAGTCTTTTGAGTCACGTTGTGAGGTCAACTATTTGCCCAAACCTAGGACCCTAACCCCGGGTCAGGGTGGACCTGGGAACACCAGCAATTAAGAGGTGGTATCACACTCCTCAAATCCTCCTGATCAGAGGCCTTGCTGTTGGGCGTAGTTTATCGTCTTACCCAAGACGCCGATGCAGTTTATCGTCAAACCCAGGACGGAGAGAAGAGAGGATATGGGAACATTAATCGTAAACGACCTTCATAAGCCTACCTATCAGAAATGACTTGAAAATTGAGAAAACCCTTTTTTTTTACAATGATATTCACCCTGTAAAAGGCCCAAGAGCCACTCGATGTAGAAGGTTACACAAGGAAAAGGATTTAGAAAGAACCGAAAAATAAATCCTAAACAGGAAACAAGGGTGAAAAAAAACTTCTATTCCTGTTCAAAAGACCGGGTAGGAATGTGAAGATCCAGGGATCCTATAGCTGGAGAGTAGGAAACTCTTATGTCTCACCTTATCAAAGGACATTTAAGGCGATCACACTCGTGGCGAGTTTATTGTTTAGTGTCTCGCTGATTGTGTATATTAAGATTGTTTTTAAACTGTTGTTACTGGCTTTCGTGTTTGTATTTATTCATGCCCGTCTGTCTGCTAGGTTTTTGCTTTCTTGAGCTGCAAACTATATATACGTATGTATCTAAGTATTCTTTTTACGGGCCAGATAGGACTACTTAACGGTGGTGAAGGTAATAAGTCTAAAAGGGAGGGAATCTCTTATATAAACCTACGCTATGCTATTGGTCCCCGTAACTGGGCACAACAGATCAAGGTAGATTAGACGCTAAAGCCTAGCAAAAGGAACCAGTCTAAAAGAGGAAAACTCTGGCATAAAACCTGCAACTGAAATTATTACCAGTCACCTTGAGCATTTCGATCACTGGATCACGGACGGTTTATGGTCATATCAAGTTGAAACACAGGTTCGTGTCCGATCACTGAAATTAAGCAACGTCATGCCAGGTCAGTACCTAAATGGGTGACCGCTTGGGACTACCAGGTGCTGTAAGCTGGATGTGCGTGTGGTGTAATGGATAAGGGCTCAGAATGAGAACTTAAGCAACGTTGAATCAAGTCAGTACCTAAATGGGTAACCGCTTACGAATACCAGGGTGCTGTAAGCTGGATGTGCGAGTGGTGTAATGGATAAGGGCTCAGAATGAGAACTTAATCAACGTTGAATCAAGTCAGTACCTAAATGGGTGACCGCTTACTAATACCAGGGTGCTGTAAGCTGGATGTGCGAGTGGTGTAATGGATAAGGGCTCAGAATGAGAACTTAAGCAACGTTGAATCAAGTCAGTACCTAAATGGGTAACCGCTTACGAATACCAGGGTGCTGTAAGCTGGATGTGCGAGTGGTGTAATGGATAAGGGCTCAGAATGAGAACTTAAGCAACGTTGAATCAAGTCAGTACCTACCTCTTCATCACCGAGGCCCATTGGTACAATTGGTATGACGTTTCTCTGATAACGTAACTCTCCGGGTTTCAATTCTCTGTAGTGGATGCGCACTTCTGATGAGTCCCAAATATAGGACGAAACGACCGTCCAGTGCTTTCTGCATTCTGTTGAGGTTTCGTCTAGACTTGATGAATTACATAATTATATATATATATATATATATATATATATATATATATATATATGTATGCATATATATATATATATATATATATATATCGAAGAGTTGACTAATAGTGACAACAAGCCATTGAGAATAATGGCTAGTATATCACTGATAAAATATAATTGTACCTTATTTTAAGAATAAATTTGATTAAGGAAAACGGAAATTCTTTATGACTCAACCCGATAGTTTGAAATATATAATTCTGGACGAATATCCTTTTCGGAGTAAAATTCACCGGAGATTTCTTTATTGCAATCACGCCTTTTGTTAAATATTCAGGAAATTTCCTTTCATCCCTTAATTTAGCCGGGAAGCATTTTATGAGAAAGAGTTTCATTGCTGAAATAGTTTGTAAAAATACTTAAAAAATACGGTCACCCCCTTTTATTTCAACAATGCCGAAAATTTGAAACTTAAGTGAGATACGTTTTCATGTACATATTAGAGATTTGTGTTGGAAACATAGTAAAGAAAAAAAGGCGGGATATTCGAACGTTGCTTTTAGAGTTAAGTCTGGCGCTACAAAACTTACGTGGAAAGAAACGAATTCTCAAGTGATATATTCCAATCATCCCTTTTATTACGTATTCTGGAAATTTTGTTTCACCCCTTAATTTAGGTTGAAAACATTCGAGGAGAAAGCCTTTCATTGCTGAAAATTAAAATTATTTTAAAAAAATACTAAAAGTTTACAGTCTCCCTTTTATTCCAAAAATTCTCGCCTATTTGAAATTTCAGTGGACGCGTTTTCATGTACATATCAGAGGTTTATGTTGGAATCATAGTAAAAAAAAGGCGGGATATTCGAACGTTGCTTTTAGAGTTAAGCCTGGCGCTACAAAACTTACGTGGAAATAAACGAGATTGGTAGAGATTGTGTGGTTATAATTTTGATGATCCCCATTCACGAGTTTTTTACTTACAACGACTGGAATTCTCAAGTGATATATTCCAACCACCTCTTTTATTAAATATTCTGGAAATTTTGTTTCACCACTTAATTTAGGTTGAAAACATTCTAGGAGAAAGCCTTTCATTGCTGAAAATTAAAATTATTTGAAAAAAATACTAAAAGATTACTCTGCCTCTTTATTCCAAAATTTCCGGCCGATTTGAAACTTGAGCGGACGCGTTTTCATGTACATGGTTTCATGGTTTGTGCTGGATTCATAGTAAAAAAAAAAACAGGATATTCGAACGTTGATTTTAGAGCTAAGCCTGGCGCTACAAAACTTACCTTACATAATCTCCAAACATTTAGCCTTTAGCAGTACGATCATATCGGGATGATGAGAATGAAAAGAAAAGCGCGTGGATTTGAACGGGATTGGGAGACACTGTGTGTTTATAATTAGGATATCCGCATTTTTACTTACAGCGACTGGGACTCTGAAATGATTGTCTCTTCGATTCAGCGTTCTTCCGATTAAAAATTGCTTAATTCCACTAATTAATCTGACCCTGTTAATCCCGGTGTTTCGAGTCCCACGAAAAAAAAGCAGGAGGCAAGTTAAAAGCAGAAAGCAGAAAGATAACAGCATTGATACAAACAAGAAAGAAAGAAAGAAAGAAAGAAAGAAAGAAAGAAAGAAAGAAAGAAGCAACATGTGAACTGAATTCTTGGGATGTTTTCATTGTGACTGGAGAAGGCATTTCACGTAAAATAGGAAAGCAAAAAAGAAATCATAAAAGCGTTCGAGCTATTTGGTGCTTTCAACACAAAACTGGACTGAGACCAAAATATTTCGAGTGAACTGCGGAACAAACTGAGCATCTTCCATTTTTCGTGTAAGGTATCTTGCAAATCACTAGCAGTGAGTTCGTTCCTCACTAAATACTCAATTATCATGGCCTTGTGTCAAACTTGACATACATTGGCGAACATCAGAATGATTACGGAAGTACGAAGAAACGAAAGTAGTCAGACTAAAAAAAACCGGAATCAGCAAATCCATTTGTAATTTCTGTTTATTTTCTTGTATTCGCTTATCAAGCCTCAGGGGAGGCATGAATCTATTTCTCCCTGTGCTCTGTTCTGTTACTAGAAGTCCTCAGAAGAACATTTCGTTGTTGGCATGTCAATAAGTCTGGTGTAAAAGAGAATGGATTAATCGTGCTTATGTAAACAGGAGTAGAGGTGTATCCTTTGTTTCCTGTTTAGGATTGGGTTTCAGGTTCTTTCTAAAGTCATGTCATTCCTTTTCACTCCCAGTAGCCCCCTCCCTTGTGTCTTAGTGGCATTATCGCCTTGCCTGGTATGAATTGATTTAATATCATCCTCATGTTTAGTGGATGCTTGTCTGACTCTGACTAGAAGTGGGTTTTCCAGGTTAAATAGATAAATAAATAGATAGATATTGTTAAAAATTGGTTTTATTTTGTGGGTAGAGCATGGGACATGAGAATATATATATATATATATATATATTGTTATTGTTATTATTAAAAAGAACAGTTATTTTTGTCAATTAATTTTAATGGTTGACTTTTCAAAACCTACCTTGATGATTACTTAAGAAAGTCGAAAATTTGGACCATATTTTCTGTACTTTTCTCTTCCGAAATGAACTTCAGACAATTTCTTACAGAATTTCCTCCTTGCCTAAGAAAGGGTTATTCGTAATTTGAAGAAATCGATCATTAAATTAATCGGCACAAAATGTCTGTTCTTTTTTAAAATGTTTTCTTTAAACAACATTTGATGCGTAAATATACTATATATATATATATATATATATATATATAGTTTATGAAAAATTAGGTAATCCATATGGGTAAACCTAAGGAGGATAAAATCCAGAGAGCTCAATGTTAATCCAGAGCAAATAATTTAAAAATGTCAAAAATGTGTAAATTTCTTTTCATTTTTTGTTTCAACCTTTGGAAGTAAAGTCTGATGACCCGCAGTCCTTTAAAAGGGCTGTGGTGAAATAATTTATTGCATGGAACCTTAAAGTGGTCTGTTTTTATTTAAATTATATATATATATATATATATATGTGTGTGTGTGTGTGTGTGTGTGTGTGTGTGTGTGTGTGTGTGTGTGTGTGTGTGCGCGCGCGCGCGCAGGGCGCTATGGATAAATTGTCGCCATTTTATATTTTGAATTTCACGCATGAGCGTTGTTTGTTTTTGATTTTGTCGTCTACCTAATGTAGTAAGACGAGTTGGGTACCGTCTGCGAGAAAAAGAGCATCATGACTCTGCGACAGAAATTTGGAAACAGTATGCTGTATTGCTTGGCATTCGCACCGGTAGCTCCAGTACGAACATTTCAGAATGTCTGGATGTCAATCTGAGAGTTGGATGAGTCTAATGGTGATTACGAAGGTACGGCAACTCGGAAAACTCAACCCTGATCGTTCTGATAAGAAAAGAGCTCCCGAATTTGTTGGTAAGGGCCTCAGACTCAACACGGAGGCCTATATCAAGTGCTTTGAGAGGTAGTCCTGCCTTGGGTCTAGAGGGTGGCTGCTGGAAGGACCTATGTTTGGCAACAGGACTCTGCTCCATTCCACACAAGCAGGAGAACCCAGTCATAGCTGTCAGACAATTTCTGCGACCACATCACCCTTTACATCTGGCCACCTAACTCCCCAGACGGCAACCCCCCTTGATTATTATGTGTAGGGTGCAGTTGAGCAAGAGACCAACAAAACTTCTTGCAACACCAAAAATGAACTGAAGGCAAGGATTATGGCAGCATTCACCAACTAGAACGTTCAAAAGAGTTGCAGGAGATTCCGAAGTCGTCTCGAAAGCGTGGTTGAAGTTAATGGCGATTTTATAAAATAAACATATTCTTTAGTATTTCGATATATTTTTTCGTAGTTTATGGCAGTATTCAACAACTTAAACAAGGAGACCGTCCAGAAGAGTTGCAGGAGATTTCGAAGTCGTCTGGAGGCCGTGGTTGAAGACAATGACTATTTTATTGAATGCATTTACTCTTTTAGTATTTTTGTGTAATTTTAGCATATATATCTGTTAAAATGAGATACCAGTGTTATTTTCATTTTTGCGTAATTTAGACGATAATTTATTGATCGCACCCCATCTCTGTGTGTGTGTGTGTGTGTGTGTGTGTGTGTGTGTGTGTGTGTGTGTGTGTGTGTGTGTGTGTGTGTGTACCAAAGTCAGACAGCATTCACACCTAACACTCATTCTTTCGACAGATATACATAACTAATGATTTGGTTTGGGGCTTGTCTTGAGACTGATACGTATATGTCTCTGTTGCACTGGTCCGCATGAATGCTGATAAATTTTTTTAAGCGTTTCACCCCAAACAAGGCGGGAGACCACTAGCGCACAAGGATTACAGAAAGTTGGAGCGAGATCAAAGAGGAGTGATAGAGGAAAGGATGAAGAGAAGGATAAGGATAGATCAAGGCATCTGGAGACGTCGATTGACATTACATTTGAATAGTTGGAGATTATAGCTATCAGGGAAACAGGAAAAGGAGAGGGAGTTCCACAGGTGAGAAGTGCGAGACATGAAGCTATTGGAGTAGAAGAGACGGCAAACATTTAACAGTTTCGACCGTGAAAGGATGAGAGCGAGATGCCAAGCTAGTTGAACGCTTAAATTCATGGAGTCTCGGAACCAGCGAAATCAGGAATTTAAGATGTAACAGTTCTTTAGATTTCGACATTTGAACAGTTCTTTAGATTTCGACATTTGAACAGTTCTTTAGATTTCGACATTTGAACAGTTCTTTAGATTTCGACATTTGAACAGCCCAATAGCTCAACCAACGCTTCTCTATATTCCTTTGAGCCTGATAAACAGGAAAGCAGTATAAGTTTATAAAAAAATATTTGTGTACGTAAAGGCTCAATCTTTCGTGTTTTTTTTACACTTGCTCTGCTTTTTTTGTTTTTTACTCTAACGTAAACCAGAACTGCGTCTATGTTTCTGACTTTAGTACCAGTCACACTTCTGCCGACCATTCTGACTCTATAACAAACCTATTATTTTTTATTTATAATCCAGTATAAATCGGACCTGTATTACATATCTATAAGTCTACCATTCGTCCATGTTTTGAATATTGCTGCCGGATATGGTCTGGTGAACCTGCTATCTAGAGATCTTTGATAAAATCCAAAAAAAAATCAGCAATTTTATTGGTACTAATCTGCCAACTCGGCTTCAATCAGTTTCCTGTAAAGTTGCCTCCCTGTGCCTTTTCTCTAAATCCTTTCATGGTAAATGTTGTGAGGAAATTTTCCTCTATGGTACCGAGACTTTATGAATTTAAGCAAAATGCCTGATTGGCGATAAGGTCTCATTATTTTACAGTTGAACTGGTTAGATATAGCTGTATTTTCTATGCTACCAGTTTCTTTTTTTCGCACTTCTCGCTTGTGGAACTTTCTTTCTGATTACATTCAAATCTACGGCAAATAACTTAGGAAGTGATTCGGTTCCGTCTCTTCGCATTCTTCAGGCATGCCTTAAATAGTGGGACTTGTGTCTTGAAAAATTATTTTTTGGTCTTAAAAATTGTTATATGCAATATTCACTCGCAAAAAAAAAAAAAAAATACAATCCAAAATATCTTTCTGCTTTAAATGACCAACAAAGGGTTGATAAGACGTAAAAAATAACTTTTCAGATGATTGTTGTAAATGATTCTTTACGCTTAAGAAATAAAGAACTTTTTGAAAATAACGTACAGATGTACACACACCTGAACCTCTGATACGACTGTCTGCTTCTCCAGCCACTAAATTCGAGTGCCTGATCGAGTTTCATGTTCGGAGGCGTGAACGATCTGTTTCAAATGGAAAACAATGCAGGCAACTATATAGAAGATAATCATGGTGGATATAAGTAAGTAACGAGAGATAAATGTCTGGTGAATCTCTGATATGTGGCGCTCGGAATGAACAACACACGTGAAAAAAAAAATAAATGGCGCCGATGTATATAGCCGGGGAAAGAAAAAACAAAACAAAACAAAAGTAGGTCACATTCCTGCATTAGGAATCAAGAATATTGGACATGGTAATGAAGGAAATAAAAAAAAAAGAGATTGAAAACAAGAAGATCGTGTAACATGCGTAGACGCGTGCTGGGAAAGGGAGATTACTCGGGATCTCTTTGAAACAACACACTGATGGAAAATAATCCAAAAAAAGGAACACTAAAAAGTACTGAACTGTTACGTGACATCTGTCCTTCTTTACGGCAGCGAATATTGGACGATTTCCTCAAGGAAATAAAAAGAAAATATTGTCGGCAGGAAGTCCATTTAAAAGAGTAATTTTTTAAAGCATTTCACCCCAAGCAAGACGGGGTGTGATTAGCACTCAAGGGGTTACAGAGAGTGGAAGCGAGAGTAAAGAGACGTGATAGAGGAAAGGATAAAGAGAAGGACAGGGGATAGTTCAGGGCATCTGGAGATGATGACTGGCATTACATTTGAATAGTTGAAGATTATAGCTATCAGGGAAACAAGTAATAGGAAATGAATTCCACGGACGGGAGGTACGAGACATGAAGCTATTGGAGTAGAAGAGACAGCTACATTTAACTGTTTTGACAGTGATGGGTGGGACTGAGATGTCAGTCTAGTTGCACGTTTAAATTCATGCTGTCTGGAAATTAGCGAAAGTAGCTTGTCGGAGCAGTTACCGAGAAAGTATTTGTAGAAAAGACAGAGGGAGGCGCGTCTGTGAGAGATGCCAGATCAGGGCCAATCACATTATATATCCGTCACTGGATTTTGTCGAGGACCTTAAGACGAACAGCAGGGGCCGCAGACCATATATGGCAGCAGTACTCCATGCAAGAGTGGACTGACCAACAAGAAAATATTTGCAAAAAGAGAAAGATGTCGAATGTTTAGATTGTTGAGTGATGTTATGAAAGCAACCAAAGTTAAGTAAACAACACAACAAGAAATATGTAAGTTGGGAAAAAAATAAATGAAAACTGATTTTTTTCAAAAATAATTTTTGGTGATGAATGCAGAGCTATATTGGGTGGATTTAATGATGGTGCTAGATGTATTTTCATAAAAACTTTTAACCCGTGTGATTGAAAAGATAACAGAGGGTGGTGGAATAATGTTTCAGACTGTGACATCTGTCCTTCTTTATGGCAGCAAATGGTGGACGATTTCCTCAAAGATGAAAAAGAGACTCAAGGCGATGGAGATGTGGTTCTGCAGATGCAAACAAGGAGGCTTATCAGAAAGAGGCAGCTGAAGTTTCTGGGACACATAATGAGGAAGGAGGGCCTGGAGAATCTGATACTCATGAGTCGAATTGAAGGAAAGAGAGAATCAACAACATCACTTGATAAGACACCAGAAGTGTTGAAAAACATGGTTATTTTTGTAATGATTTTATAAGATATTTATGTTATAATTTTCGAATTAATAATTATATATATATATATATATATATATATATATATATATATATATATATATATATATGTTGTGGTAAACCCTCTTACAGTATAATGAACTCTTCCTTCTCTCACAAGTACAAACTGCGAGAGTCGGACGGGAGCGCAGAGTGTGAAGTGGAGTGGAGTAGTAGACGGAGTGCTAATCTACTTATTACTAACACTATTGTTTTGTATATATGACCTTTGTCTTCCGTGTCTTTCTGGACCCTAAACAGGCCACAACAATATATATATATATATATATATATATTGGTGACTACTACCTGAGATATTTATACAATAATGTAAAGTAGCATAAACCATGTAGCCAGCTAAGATCCATTAGTTTCAAATTCACAAAGCCCAATATACAAATCTATTTACAAATATTACAGCGCTACCTCGGTTCACGAACGTCTCACATGTCGAACAAATCGATTTTCCAACAGAAAATTCAAAACAAAAATGCCTCGGTTATCGAACAAAATTTCAGTTCTCAAACATTGCCGAACCAAGTTATCTCGTAGGGAATAATTTCTGAGTTGACCGCCGTGTTGTATATATTCGTGTGTTGTGTTATACTTTTCTTTTCCAATTTTATTGTACTATGACTTTTTTTTTCTCTCTACATTGATTCCTATTGGTAAAATAGTTTCGGTTTACGAATATTTCGGTTTAGGAACGGCCTTTAGGAACGAATTAAATTCGTGAAGCGACGTTCCACTGTATTTCACTATATCTCTCTAAAAATACAACGTTAATTCATCCCATGAAATTCTCCATATGTTATACTTAAAGGTTTTTAGCTTTATTACGTATAATCCTAGTAGAAAGATTTTCATGCCGAGGAAACTACTGATACAATCTTAGAATTCATTTATAAAGATGAAGCCTAAACTTAAACCTATTATTCTTTGCCAATTTATTTTAGTCGACACGACACAAGTTTGCTCATTATGTGTCCCAGAAATTTCAACTGGTTGCTGAAGACATTAGGTTTATGATGTAGAGTAGTTTCACAGTGGAGGCTTGTATTTCACTAAGTCGGTCCTAAAATAGGTTCGACGTACAAAACGTTAGGAACTTGATATAATAAGTAATGACACAGAGAAATCTAGTCGTGGTCGCTGATACTTTAATATCCGACATCGACTGACTGACCAACTCACTGAGCGACTCACCGTCTGAGCGACTGCTACTACTCCTACTTATTATAGGTGGGAGAGTCTATTAACAATAGAATAGGTGTGTTCCAGTATAACAGTTTATAATACCCAGAAATTCACACACAGTTCTCCTCAAGGACACATGGCATAGTGGATAAAGGCGTTGGTTAGATCCAGTGACGACCCAATGAGTGTGAGTTCAATACCCGGTTAAGGCAGTGGAGAACTTGGAGAGGGAGTTAACAGGAGATAACTGATATCCATTACAGAACAGTCTACCCCAGTGAGCGAAATAAAGGGTTCAGTTCGACATTCCAACCACAAGAAGGCCGGAACCTACAACGGCCGAAACGTTGTAATAAATATGGCGACAAAGATGAGGACTACATTCCGAATAATGTATAAATAATGCCTCATCTCATAAATATAGACAGATATTTCTGATTTTATGTACAAATATCCTTTCTTTTACCATCTTCTTTATTACTTATATGCTCCATCCATAGTCTTCTCAGTTTTCTTCTGTAGAATTGCATCTCTGTTGTTCCACATTTCCTCTGATCTGTGACGAAATTCTACAGTATTCATTGCTGTATAGGAGGATTGATATTATATAGAAGTTCAGTACCGTACTCGTTCTGATGTTTGTCATGTATGTCAAGTTTGACACAAGGCAATGATAATTAAGTATTTAGTGAGAAATGAACTCACTGCTAGTGATTTGCAAGATACTTTACACGAAAAATGGAAGATGCTCAGTTTGTTCCGCAGTTCATTCGAAATATTTTGGCCTCAGTCCAGTTTTGGGTTGAAAGCACCAAATAGCTCGAACGCTTTTATGATTTCTTTTTTGCTTTCCTATTTTACGTGAAATGCCTTCTCCAGTCACAATGAAAACATCCCAAGAATTCAGTTCACGTGTTGCTTCTTTCTTTCTTTCTTTCTTTCTTTCTTCTCCTCTTGTTTGTATCAATGCTGTTATCTTTCTGCTTTCTGCTTTTAACTTGCCTCCTGCTTTCTTCGTGGGACTCGAAACACCGGGATTAACAGGGTCAGATTAATTAGTGGAATTAAGCAATTTTTAATCGGAAGAACGCTGAATCGAAGAGACAATCATTTCAGAGTCCCAGTCGCTGTAAGTAAAAATGCGGGTGTGTAGATATCCTAATTATAAACACACAGTGTCTCCCAATCCCGTTCAAATCCACGCGCTTTTCTTTTCATTCTCATCATCCCGATATGATCGTACTGCTAAAGGCTAAATGTTTGGAGATAATGTAAGGTAAGTTTTGTAGCGCCAGGCTTAGCTCTAAAATCAACGTTCGAATATCCTGCTTTTTTGCTATTAATCCAGCACAAACCATGAAACCATGTACATGAAAATGTGTCCATTCAAGTTTCAAATCGGCCGGAAATTTCGAAATAAAAGTGGGAGACTAATTTTTTAATATTTTTTAAAATAATTTTAATTTTCAGCAATGAAAGGCTTTCTTCTAGAATGTTTTCAAAATTTCCCGAATATTTAATAAAAGACGTGGTTGGAATATATCACTTGAGAAATCCAGTCGTTGTAAGTAAAAAAAACTCGTGGATGGGGATCATCAAAATTATAACCACACAATCTCTACCAATCTCGTTTATTTCCACGTAAGTTTTGTAGCGCCAGGCTTAACTCTAAAAGCAACGTTCGAATATCCCGCCTTTTTTTTACTATGATTCCAACACAAACCTCTGATATGTACATGAAAACGCGTCCACTGAAATTTAAAATAGTCGAGAATTTTTGGAATAAAAGGGAGACTGTAAACTTTTAGTATTTTTTAAAAAATAATTTTAATTTTCAGCAATGAAAGGCTTTCTCCTCGAATGTTTTCAACCTAAATTAAGGGGTGAAACAAGATTTCCAGAATACGTAATAAAAGGGATGATTGGAATATATCACTTGAGAATTCCAGTCGTTGTAAGTAAAAAAACGCGGGAAAGGGAATTATGACATTTATAAATGCACAATCTCTATCAATCCCGTTTCTTTCCACCATGATTTTTTTCCTTCTGTTTATTCCGATTATTATTAAGTTCTCTATCCGTACATCACAATGATAGATGCCGAGAAGGCGGGGGTTGGGGGTAAGAAAGACTCTGTTCCGCCAATCTGCTATTTTAAAAAGATCCGTCATGAAACGCTTTGTTTCCAGAATACAAGCAACTTAAATTAAGGGATTCGAGGAAATTCCCTAAATCTTACTTATTATAAAACGCAGATCGGATTTCCTACATTTTTCAACCGATTTCAACAAAACTTCACAGGACTACATAAAATTACCTTGTGGTGGTTCTAACAGCGCCAAAAATGGGAAAAATATAATTGTTTTTGCACAAAATCAATTTGAAAACACGATTAAGAGACATCGTGAAAATGGAAGGGGACAACTCACATCGGGTTGTTTTGTGTGTGGGTTCCTTTAAATATGCGAGCGGATTTCCTATATTTTTCAGCCGATAAAACAAAACTTTTTTTTTTTTTTTTTTTTTGGCAGGTAGTGTTTCTTATTCTCTTGCACACTTTTTTTTCTTTATTTTTAACATTCAGAATGCTTTAAAAATTCCATTTACAAGACAATTATTTATAATAAAATTCTATTCAATCAGTAGACTCATAACGATTGAAAACAATGTTTTTGTTTGAGTTTGGGTTTGACCAATTCGTAAAAAAAAATAAAAATAAAAATAAAAAAATTAAGACATGCGTGTCCGTCAACCTTAAACAATAATCTAACGATCTCTACTGATTGTACGAATACAAACATCGGAATAAATTCTTTATCTTTAGGGAAAGATAATGAAATCTAAACATACACAAGTCCTAACTAAAAATAATAACCGGAACGGGAAACTACTTTAAATACACATGGTGTCCAATTTTTTTACTGTATTCAATAAGTAAAAATCATAAATTGTAAAAGATTATTATTACAGAAAGGCTACTAAATGAATAAAATTTGTTAGATCAAATTTAATAAACCCAAATAAAGTTAATATTTTTTGTATTAGAAACAACGAGTGGAAAATACATTCAAATCAGAATTCTAATTATGAATCACCACAAGCAAAATATGCAATTTTTTTTAATGTATTCAATAAGTAAAAATCATAAATTGTAAAACTAAAAGATTACAGAAAGGCTACCTACATTTTTCAACCGATTTCAACAAAACTTCACTTTTTTTTTTTTTGGCATGTAGTGTTTCTTATTGTCTTGCACACTTTTTTCTTTATTTTTAACATTCAGAATGCTTTAAAAATTCCATTTACAAGACAATTGTTTATAATAAAATTCTATTCAATCGGTAGACTCGTAACGATTGAAAACAATGTTTTTGTTTGAGTTTGGCTTTGACCAATTCGTAAAAAAAAAAAAATAAAAATAATTAAGACATGCTGTCCGTCAACCTTAAACAATAATCTTTGTCAATTTTATTTTTCAGTCTTTATGATGGTGGATACTTGATCTATCTCTTATTGTTATATCCCCGGGCAACGCCGGGCTCTACTGCTAGTTTTTAATAAAAGGTTTAAATAAAAACTGTCTGGAGTAGACCGTTGTCTAAAAAAACAACAATCATCTCTGCCCGGTTATTTGGAACTCAAACATAACTAATTCAACCAAGTACGCATCCGATAAAGTTAGCGCCCTGTCTGTTCAAAAATTCATTCCTTTGGTGGTGAAACTGGAGTGACCTCTCCAGGACGCGGCCCTGGGCGATGATATATGTAGTGCGTGCGCTGCCCAGTCTACATGAAACCGCGTCTCAGCTATACCAACAAGATCCAAATGAATACTGAGCATTATATTTGGGGATGGATTGGCTGCAGGTGTAGCTGGAAAGTTATCAGTGTTGACCAACAACTCCATTCGAGGTTCTATTCCGAGTTTTCTGTTTGGATTTACTTCCAAAGACTTTTCCGTGTTACCGGAGGTTTAAAATCACGGATGAACTGCCTTCTTTGGCTGTGGAGCTCTATCTGCCCAAAACGAGGCGCCAGTTTTCCGCCCATTTTCCGGCTTGGAGCTGGACTTAGTTGGCAGACGCTATTTGAGATACATGCCAAAGGTTTCAAACAAGATTTCCCACATTACTAAATGCAATGAAACGAACAATGATTTCATGTCGAGTTTTCATTCATTAGCGGCATCCACAGTTAATGCAAAATATAGATTACCAACATTGTACGTATTAGCAACCACAGATTTTACATGTATTATTAAATAGTAGACATCCATTTATCTTGTGACATAATGATAGAGTCTTGTTTGGTAAAAAAATTTCTATCCATTTGCGAGCAGCGTCTGGAGTGACTCTCTCTCTCTCTCTCTCTCTCTCTCTCTCTCTCTCTCTCTCTCTCTCTCTCTGCTTCCAGTGTTGCTTTTCTCGATCTTCATGAATTTGGTAAATAGGCAGATAAAAAAATGAAATCTAAAAGAATATATGCACAAGTAAAAAGAAAAAAAAAAGTAAAACGAAAATGCACGTGGAAAAGAAAGAAATGCAAATGAGAATACATATCGAAAAGAAATGTAAAAAGAAAATTTTCGTGGGAAATGCACGTGGAAAAAGAAAGTAATATATACGGGATATACACGTGGAAAAAGAAAGGAATATAAAAGGGAAATGCACGTGGAAAAAGAAAGGCATATAAAAGGGAAATGCAAGTGGAAAATGAAAGCAATATAAAAATGAAATGCACGTGTGAAAAGAAAAGAATATATGTGGGAAATACATGTGAAAAGGAAAGCAACATAAAAGGGAAATGCACGTGTAAAAAGAAAGGTATATAAAAAGGAAATGCACGTTTAAAAAGAAAGGAATATAAAATGGAAATGCACGTGGAAAAACAAAGGCATATAAAAGGGAAATGCAAGTTGAAAATGAAAGGAATATAAATGGGAAATGCGCGTGAAAAATGAAAGGAATATAAAAGCGAAATGCACGTGTGAAAAGAAAGGAATATATGCGGGAAATACATATGAAAAGGAAAGCATCATAAAAGGGAAATGCACGTGGAAAAAGAAAGGCAGATAAAAGGAAAATGCACATGGAAAAAAGAAATATATACGGGATATACACGTGGAAAAAGAAAGGAATATGAAAGGGAAATGCACGTGAAAAATGAAAGGAATATAAAAGCGAAATGCACATGGAAAAAGACAGGAACATAAAAGGGAAATGTGCGTGGAAAAAGAAAGGAATATATACGGGAAATGCACGTGGTAAAAGACAGGAACATAAAAGGGAAATGCACGTGGAAAAAAGAAAAGAATATAAAAGGGAAATGCACGTGGGAAAAAAGGAATATAAAATGGAAATGCACGTGGACAAAGAAAGGAATATAAAAGGGAACTACTCGTGGAAAAAGAAAGAAATGTAAAACAAAAATGAATTTAAAAAGAAAATATACGAGAAAAAAAAAGAAAATAACTGTAAAAGTGAAATGCACATGGAAAAAGAAAGGAATACACAAAGGAAATATACGTGGAAGAAAGAAAAAAAATCTAAAAGGGAAATGGATGTTAAAAAAGAAAGATTTTTTTTTTTAAATGCATGAGGTAAAAGAAAAATTGCGGTTGAAGAAAACTGCAGTCTTTATGTTTTTTGTTTTTTTGTTTTATTTTATTTTTTCCTCACACCTTAATGCACCTGTTGATTCAAGAATGATCCATGCGAAGCAAATCCATGGCAAGGCCATCAGATTTTTCCCTTTATTGCTCCTTCAGGCTGCCATATTGACACGTTGGAAAATAGAAGCGGGTGGGCTGAGTTACACAACAATCAATTCTCCCTTTTCTTTCAAACACCAAGTTAAGAAATAAAAAAAACACGTAACGTCCTAAATTAGAGAGAAGGGAGCAGTTTTTAAACTTACAACCGACAATTTGACATGATAAATGAAGGGGGCGAGATTAACGACCCCAACACAATTCCGACATGGACGAATAAAATGGTTCACATTCTTTATCTCTTTTTTGTTTTGTTTTCTTTTTTTGTTTTCTTTCTACTTTTTTTTCTTCTTTTTTTTTCTTTCATTTTAGCATTTCTCTTTCCTTTTAATCCTTCTGTATTCCCCATTCTTTTGTTTATCGTTCCCTTTTCCCTCTATTAATTTATTCCTTTCTCTTATTTCTTTCTTTCTTTTTATTTTTCTTTCCTGTTTTTTCTTTTACTCAGATTATTTGTTCTTCTTTTTATTTATTTTTATTTTTTATTTTTTTCTTTAATTTTTTCTTTACTTTATTACTTTTCTTTTTTCTTGCTTTTCTTTTTTCTTACTTTTCTTTCTCGTGTATTCTTCGCTTTCTCGTTTTTCCATATTATTTCTACTTGCTTTTTTTATTTTATATTTTTCCTTTTTTCTTTCCTTTCCTTTCTTTTCTTTTTCTTTTTTTTCTTTTTGCTTTTCTTTCTCATATACTTTTCTCTTTTTCGTTTTGTTTATACCATTTCTTTTTTTTTACTTTCTTTTCATCCTGTCTTTCATTTATTTATCTTTCTGATTTTAATTATCTCTCTTTATTAAATGTCTCTTGACTTCTTTTTCCTTTTTCTATTCTCCTGATATTTTCCTTCTGTCATTCTGTTCTTGCTTGGCTAAAAGATTCAGATATACAGAGATGGGCAATTATATATCCATTATTTTATTATATATATATATATATATATATATATATATATATATAATAGTACATGTAATATTAATTTAATTCCTTAATTTTTTTTAATTTAAATATTACCATGTATTAAGACCTATCAATTGATTCAATATATTTTCCATTTCATGTCAACAGAGAAGGCGCAATGAGTCACTCTCCTGGAGGTTAGCATCAGCCATTCTAATGGAAGGCAGAAAGAGTTCCCTCGGTCGATTTAACAAGCTATTTCTTGTCCCATTTAACAACAGACTGTAGATCATTTTTTTTAGCTAATTTCACCTTGGCATTTTTTTTGCAAATTCCGCCTTGGCATTTTTTTTTGTTTTTTGTTTTTGGCTAATTTCACCTTGGCATTCGTATTGTTCAGAATTAAAATTAAGACAGGAGTAAATAGTTGTATCATCAAAATAGACAACGAGTTGAGAACTGACCTCATCAGAAAGAAAATCAGGAACAAATTAGGTTCAACGATAGGGCCTTAGAGGACGTCTGAGTTAATGCAAAAAGATCTGGAAGAATACCTGTAGTAGGATTAATACCAGATAATGCATTTAAGAAATGTGTTCTGGGATACTACCAACTATCCGAAAGAAATTTGGTGGTCAAACTTGAAGGAAAACCTTTCAACGTAGCTATCATAGTAGTGTATGCACCGACAGCTCAAAGTAAGGAAGAGGACACAGAATCCTTCTGCTCCATGCTAGACAATGCAAAGGCTCTATGCAAATAATAGGAAGTCATCATTATCATGGAAACGCCAAAATAGGCAGGGAGAGGACAGGCGATAGAGCAGGAAGATTCGGACTAGGAACCCGCAACGAACGCTGTAAACATTGGATCCAATGGTGCGCGGCCAATGACCAGGTAATAGCCAACACATGGTTCCAAGAACATCCGAGAAGATTATAGACATGGAGGAGTCCAGGAGGAAAAACTAAAAACCAAATTGATTATATAACCATCAACAAAAGGTTCAGGAAAGCAATGATTCACTGCAAAACCTACCCAAGTGCCCTCTTATAATGTAAACTAAGAGTGACTGCGGAAGCTGACGAAGCCTAATGCAGCACCCAAACTGCAATACACCAAACTCCTGAGCGACCCAAACCTAAAAGAAAAAAATATGGACAATATGAAAAGAAGATACAAAGGACACAATGGAAACACGAAATGGGACGCAATAAGAGACGTTTTAGTGACATCAGCAAACGATATCATTCCAAAGGAGAATGGACGAAGAAGAAAAAAAACGAATGGTGATTCTCGACATGGTGGAAAAGATACAGAAAAGTCTGCCGATATACGGAACAAAATACAGAAAATTACGCAATGAAATAAGGACCAAATGCAGGTAAGCTAAAGAAGAGTGGTGAAACAAAAAATGTGCAGAAATAGAGAGACAAACAAAGGAGATATGCACAAACAAATAAGACAAATAAGAGTGCAAAGGAGATGCTCGTCAACAGACTGCTTAAAGTCAAAGGGTGAAACGCTCATTTTAAAGAAGAAAAATTCTTCAACGCAAGAGCGAGTATATTAGAGAACTCTTCCACGACGAAAGGGAACAACCAACAATACACAGAACTACGGACGGACCTGAAATTCTGTAAACCGAAGTCACACTGGCCAAATTGAACAGAAACAAATCGGCAGGGCCAGACGGAATTGTAACGGAAATACTGACAGCCTTAGATGACTTTAGCATAAACACCATCACAGAAGTAATAAATGAAATCTACAACAGCGCGGATATATCGAAAGACCTCAGCAGATCTGTTTTCATAGCACTAATTAAGAAACCAGGTGCAAAGGAATGTAAATCCCACCGAATGATCAGCCTAATGAGCCTTGTAACAAATCTCGTCATCCGTATTCTGATGAATAGAGCACACAGCAGAATCAGGCCATAAATAGGATAAGTACAGTGCGGGTTCGTTAAAGACACCGGAACAAGGAATGCAATATTCATGCTCAGAATGTTATCAGAAAGAGCAATACAAATGCAGAAGAACGTGTACGTATGTTTCATAGACTATATAAAGGCCTTCGACAAAGTACGTCACAAGGATATGTTGGAACTGCTCAGTAACCTTGATATATTCGGGAAATATAATCAAGAACCTATACTGGCAGCAAACAACATGCATACACATAGGGAACAAGTTCAGCGAATGTATAAAAATAGAAAGGAACGTAAGGCAAGGACGTGTCTTCTCACCGGACCTGTTCAACCGATATAGTGAGGCAATTCTGAGAGAATTGGAAACCCTACCGGTATTCAGCTTTTGCGGCCACAATCTTTACAACATAAGATATGCAGATGACACAGTGCTGATAGCAGACACGGAAAAGAAATTAGAAAATCTCCTACAGAAGGTAGCGAAAGAGAGTGTGAAGAAAAGACTAAGCATAAACTACAAGAAGACAGAATGCATGGTCACCAGTAAAAGGATGAGATCGAAATGCGATTTGAAGGTCGGGGGCACTAGAATCAGGCAGATGCAGAAGTTTAAATATCTGGGAAGCGTCTTGACAGAGGACGGTAAGTGCGACACTGAGATCCATAGACGTATTGGGATGGCCAAGGACGCATTCCAAAAGCTGGGCAGACTATTGCGAGACAGGTGTATTTCTTTAGTAACGAAGAAAAGAGTACTGAGCTGTCATGTGACATCTGTCCTCCTGTACGGCAGCGAATGTTGGACGGTCTCCTCAAAGATGAAGAAGAGACTCGGGGCGACGGAGATGTAGTTCTACAGGAGGATTCTGAGGATATCATGGACCGAGCATGTGAGCGACGAAGAGGTCAGAGAGGATTCAAACAAGGAGGAGGCATATACTTAACATCAAGAAGAGGCAGATGAAGTTTCTGGGACATGTAATGAGGAAGGAGGGCTTGGAGAATCTGATACTCACAGGTCAAATAGAGGGAAAGAAAGACAAGGGTAAAGAACATGACATACCGAGCTGGCTTAAGCAAGTGGATGACAGAACGTGGTCTGGGGAAGGAAGCAGAGGGAAAGAACTTGTTGAGGGCTGCAAGGGATAGAAGGAGGTGGAGAGCCATGATGGCCTACGTCCTGAAAAGACACGGTACATAAAAAGAAAGAAGGACAATAATTTGCCAAAAAGAAACACGTCGTTAAAAAAAAACTTTTCCACTTCGAAAATAAGCTGCTCTATACACACACACACGCATATATATATATATATATATATATATATATATAAAGATGTGTGTGTGTGCGTGTGTGTGTGTGTGTTCACTCAATACAAAGCCCAAGAGACACTCAAGGTAGATGATTACAGTGTAGAGTTGCATTAGCGTAAGAAAGGACAAGCGTTAGCTGTATAGATCTTAAGTAAACTTTAAAAGGAACAAGAAACTATATCCTAAAGAGAAAACAACGGATATACATCTACCCCTGTTCGAAAGAGCGAGGAAGAGTGTGAATTGAACGATAGGCGAATCTATTTACTTATATTAGAACCTTGAATAAGTCCTCGCTGATTTGTCATGAAAAGTAATGATTTATTTACAAACATTATTAAGAAACATATCACTGAAAATATTGTCCTTCGCTAACCACGACTTTTTCTCATCTTTCTGGTAGCATTTGAATTCCACGTCGGAAAAACAACCACACGTCTTTTGAATCTAACCAAGAGACGACCCATTTTTTGGCATCTTCCACAGAATCAAATTGCTGCTCAGCCAGGCCGTATACCATGGACCGGAGCAACATTGGACGGGGCAATATCTGGTGAATAGGACGGGTGAAGTAGGAATTCCTATTTAAGTGTTTCCAAATAGGTTTTCACCCGTTTTCCAACATGTGACCAACTTTTGCAAAATCCCATTGTCGTGTGTCGTTTTTCTTCAATGCTTTGCTCAAACGCATATAGCCGATAGCGATCGCCCGTCATGATTTCGGTCGGTTTGAGCAGCTCATAATAAACTACATCCAACTGATCCTACCAAATGCAGAGCAGAAGCTTTGAACCATGGATATTCTGCTTTGCCGCCGATGTTGATGCATGGCCGGGCTTACACGATTTTCTACGCTTCGGGTTATCATAGTGTATCCACTTTTCATTGCCGATCACGATACAATGCAAAAAACTTTCTTTTCTGCGTTTGAAACAGCTATTCATATGTGACAAGAGGCCACAAACTAACATACATAACTATAACAAATAGTATTAAACAACATTTACCGGCCTAAATGTCCGAGAATTTTTCATAGAAGTTTCGTCCTCCGACAGGAATCGAACCTGTATCCTATACGGAACCGTCATATAGCCTGACGCGCCTTTAAAGGCAGTAAATTCAACCTTGCTAACCGAACGCTCCTCTGTGGCCAAATCGGTTAAAGGCACGTCAGGCTATATGACGGTTCCGTATAGGATACAGGTTCGATTCTTGTCGGAGGACGAAACGTTTCTATGAAAAATTCTCAGACATTCAGATGGTAAATGTTGTTTAATACTGTTTATTATAAACAGAGCATTTACTTAAATATTTGTATATATAAAAAGAATGTATAAACATAAAAAATGTCTGTATATATATATATATATATATATATATATATGTGTGTGTGTGTGTGTGTGTGTGTGTGTGTGTGTGTGTGTGTGTGTGTGTAAGCAAATATATGGATATAGATCCGACAGTATGAAAGAAAAATACAGAAAAAACAAACAAAAATCTGAATATGCAATTATGTAGTATTAATGTTAATATAAAGTCGACGTCAGACGTTTCGGTCTATTTAAGACCATCTTCAGGGACATTTTCATTTAAACATAATTAACATTAGAACTTATAAAAATTTAACACAAAAGACGATGGACATAAGAGCCCAACTAATCCAAACAGATAACTGAAATTTTATACAGATCAGCGTTCCGTTTAAATATGATCACGTAGTCGTCACGTGGGCGATGTTGTTAAAACGTATTCGAAGATGATTTCCAAATATTAAAATATTAAAAAGTCGATTGAAAAATTTTGTATAAACAGTTCAAGAAAACTCTTCCGTTGATGTCGGAATATATATATATATAGTCGTGCTACAAGGGTTAGGAAGCTTGTCTTGCTAGATCGTTTGCGACTGAGTAGTGAGTTGATCCTCACTGGCTGCCCCATACATTCGGCCTTGTTCTACATGTAAGCTGCGCTTAGAAAATCACTATATATGAGGGAGTGTTGAAAAGTTAAACGACAGAGAAATGATTCCTGAAAATTCTTGATCTTTTTCTTGGAATGCATCAACGAGTTGAGAACTTTTCAGCACCCCACCTATATAATCTTTCCTTGCAGTATTTCTTTCTTACGAATAAAGAAAAGAATGCAAGAGTCTCAAATCTATTTCAAGCTTGCTTTTCTATTAATAACCTCCAGCTCATTCCACAGTGAAGACGTGTATTTAAAGGTATCATCAAATCTCGTCTTGCAATTGAGAAGTTTAACTTGCTGTTGATAAAACACGAAACTGAAGATTGTAAAACATGAAAAGTAGCACTCTTGAATTGCATGAACTGATAAAAAGGAAGGGCGTGTGTTCTTAAATCTGCCTGGAGTGCTATTTTACCAACTATGGTTATATATATATATATATATATATATATATATATATATATATATATATATATATATATATATGGGAGGGCGTTGCTAAACAGGCTGAAAAAGGCAATAAAGACGACGTGCAAGTCAAGTACATTCATTATGCTTTCATTTGGACTTTTATCATATATATATATATATATATATGTATGGACTTATATATATATATATATATATATATATATATATATATATATATATATATATATATATTTATGTACTTATATATATATATATATATATATATATATATATATATATATATATATAATCCTAGCTAGAGGCAATGGACGTCTAGCCACACTGATGAGCTGTGATACAACGAAACAGTCTGTCTGTGGATGATAAATATATATATATATATATATATATATATATATATATATATGAAATATGTATATATATATATATATATATATATATAATGAAATATATGTATATATATATATATATATATATATATATATATATATATATATATATATATATATATATATGTACGTTTTGAACAATAAAATATATTAAAAACTTAAAATTTTCCGACACACTGTGTGGTATACTAATATTTTTTTGTTTTATTATTTCAATAGGGTTCCTCGACTAGTTTCGGCCAGCAACCTTATGACCCTAAACACAGTACATGACTCGATTAATTTCGACCATGAAAAATCAACAAGATCGGTAACATTTTTAAACACCTTCATTTGCATCGATAAAAAAACAGAAAACTACAAACGACACTACACACTAAAATTACTGACACCCACAAATATCTACACTTTAAGTCTTCCCACCCTAAACACCTCAAGGTAAACCTTCCCTATTCACAAGCACTCAGAAAGATATGTTCCAACAATGAAGGACTAAATAAATGCATTCAAAATCTCGCGCATCAATTCACAACACATGGGTATAAACAACACCTAATCAGGGAACAAATAAATAAAGCAATTTCCATACCTAAAGAAGACGCCCTAATGTACAAAATTATACATATATATATATATATATATATATATATATATACAGAGATATAGAGAAAGAAAGAGACGGCGTTAAAATATATATATATATATATATATATATATATATATATATATACTATAATTCAAATGTTTGAAGCCTCCCACCCCACTCCGAAATAGCATGGGATGAACTTGCCAGAAGAGTGAAAAAAATGAAAAAGAGCTCTTAGAGCCATTTAAAAATGAATGGAATCAATTATCAAACTTATACTTTGTGAAACTTCTGCAACGAACGTCAAAATTTTTGCTGCAGTAATTAGGACTAAAGGAGGATATTTTGGTGTGAGCAAAATTTAATCATAAAATGCTTTTTGTCATAATGAAATTTCTTATAAAAAATCATGTCTCACTTTTTTTAACCATATAAAATAATTTTCTCTCATTTAAAGTACAAACATGTACTTTTGGGGCCAATGGTATAAAATTAGTAGGGCTAGCCTCAAAGTCTTTCTGGAAATTCATTAATAGTGACACACACAATTTCCATGGTTATTTTATTCTATATTCTCTTCAATGTTGTCTTCTGAGCTTCAATATTGTGGCTTCGACTACTCTCAAACAATAGTCAAGAGCTTTGATATCTGGCTATGAGAGTGGCCATTTGTCTTTGATGATGAAACCAGGACAATTGTTTCTGCACCACTGCTGTATTACATGAACAATATGGCCCCGCAGAGCATTCACTCCAATGTTCCGACCTCCTTAGCCAATTTTCTCATTCACTTTCTTGAATGAAGCTTTATTTTTACGCACCTGTTTAATGAGTTTTGGCGTTCTGGAGGTACGAGCTTGTCCTAGTCTCGGTTTATCATTGATGGAGGAAGTCTCGTTGTATCGATCGATTGTCCTTTTGATAAACATTCTATTGATTCAAAGTCGATTTCCAGCTTTAAAAATATTAGGTGGAGGCATTTCATTTTCATATTGTCCAATTATATACTTTCTTTTAATTTCTATAGACATTATTGCCAGCAAATACTAAAACCCTTTGAAAAAACAAATAGTATACGAGTGTGGACCCAAAAGTAACCGGAATTGTGTCATATAATTTTATTCATTTATTGTTGCATGTTTATATTTTTATCACCTTCAAAGTATTCTCCATTTGAAAGCAATGCACCGATCCAGGCGTGTTTTCCACTGTTCAAAGCAGTCCTGGAACTCTTGTGAGGTTATGTTTTTTAATGGCTCCGTCGTTTTCTTCTTAACCTCTTCCACATCTGCAGAACGTTTTCCTTTGAGGACTTTCTTCAATCGGGGGAACAAAATAAGTCGCAGGGGGGTGGCGAGATCGGATGAATAGGGAGGGTGGGGAAGTGGGGTCATGTCATTCTTGGTCAGAAACTGTCTCATACTCAAGGCGGTGTGCGTTGGCGCATTGTCGTGATGCAACCAACACCTTCCATTTTGCCACAGGTCAGGGCGTTTTCGTCTCACCTTGTCTCGCAAATGCTTAAGGACTTCCAAGTAAAAATCTTGTTTAACAGTTTGATCAGGAGGAACAAATTTTTTTGTGGAAAATTCCTTTCACATCAAAGAAACAAATCAGCATCGTCTTGACATTGGACTTCACTTATTGCGCTTTTTTCGGTCATGGTGACGTTGGATGCTTCCAATGACTTGATTGATGCCTCGTTTCCGGGTAGTAGCCATAGCACCAAATTTCCTTACCAGTGATGATCTTCGAAAAAAAAAAGGTCTGGATCAACTTCCAACTGTTCTTCCAGTTTACGACATGCATCCTTTCGGCCATGGTAAAAATAGACGAAAAGGCGTAAAGCACTTCAAAACAAATGTGAACCACGGAGCTGTACATCTTCCCACGATGACACCAGTTATGCCTGAAGGTTGCCTCAAGTGGCATCTAGCGGTGGAAGCCTGAACTACTACGTGCTTGTCACACAGAAAACGATTCCGGTTACATTTGGGTCCCCCCTCGGACGTTGTTGGGCGACAATGTAAACAACAATAAAATAGCCCAAAATTTATTAGAAGAATACGTTAAAAATTTTGTAACAGCTTGTATGCCGTACCCTGTACTAGAATGGATTGAGTTCGGATAATTTTATTTTTATTTTTTCTTAATCTGTTCATCCCAAGCAAGGCGACAATTCCACTAAGATGCAAGGAGTTATTGGGAGTGAAAGAGAAGCGAATTTACTACGTTAGAAGTGTATGGGTTGAAGTAGATTTTAAAAGTAAACCGGAAACCAAATCTTTATCCGGAAATAAAGGATAAATATCTACACCTGTTCATAAGACCGGGGAGAAGTGTAAACCGGGCGATAAGTGGACCTATCTACTACGTTATAAGTATCGAGTTGAAGTGAACTTTAGAAGGAACTACAAACCAAATCCTAAACAGGAAATAAGGGATAAACCTCTACTCCTCTTCATAAGACCGGGGAGGAGTGTGAACCGGGCAATAGGCGAACCTATCTATTACATTAGGCGTATAGAGTTGAGTAGACTTTCGAAGGAACCGGAAAACAAATCAGAAAAGAGGGGATAAATCTCAACCCCTTTTCAAAAGTCCGGAGAGGAGTGTGAACCGGACCATAGGCGAACCTATCAACTACTTTAGAAGTATAGAGTTGAAGTAGACTTTAGAAGAAACCAGAAACCCATTCCTAAACAGGAAAAGGGATAAACGTCTACTCCTGTTCATAAGACCAGAGAGAAGTGTGAAAAATATTTCGATGATTTCAGTTTTTGTCTTCATTTCACGTTCAGATAATGGACGTTCAAGCGGATATAATCTAAAAATTCCTGTATAAAATATTGTTGTTTTTTTAGTAAGTTTTATGATGATCTCATTTCTTCACAATGTATTTCATTTTTGTAGACTAAAATCATATCAAATAATTTGATAACATTAAAGCATGCATGTTAATATGACAACAGCTATCACAAGGCACAAAAAGCAATCTTTTTTATATGATGTTAGTTTGTACTAAAAAGTTCCCACGCCATGCAAAAACAAAAGAAAAGTAAAATTTATAGACTACACAACAGCATTTAACAAGTGCATTTTAATGATTTATTTTTCACAGCGCTTGAAATGAAACTATAAACGTCAAAATACTAAACTAAAACAGGACATGATTGTCCTTCGGTCTAAACTGGTTTACTATGACTTTTATTACAAGATTTTTCTTTCTCCTTTTATTGTTACTTTTTATCACTCGGGTTCAATATACACTCCATTATCACCATTATTTTCTTTTTCTCTCATATTATTGTAAATATTGCTTTTCATATGGACGTGCTGGGTTTGATAGATTCTTCATTATTACGATTATTTTACTACTAGTTTTAATGACTTTTATTAAAGATCTGCCAATGAGGCTTAGAATACGTCAAACGCATTCCTTCCAGGGAGGTAAGACCTGCTTTAAAACTACAAAAAAAGAGGTTGCATTCCAGGTGGAAACTTGCAGATTCGGGGGTGGGGGTGGGGTGAAATTACAAATACAATGGAACCTTGGTTCATGAATTTAATTCGTCCCTGAAGGCCGTTCCTGTCCGGAAATGTTCGTAAACCGAAACTATTTTTCCAATTGGGATCAATGTAAAGAAAAAAGTCACATACAATAAAATTGGAAAAGAAAAGCACGCCACAAGACATGATTGTATACAACACGGCGTTCGACTCTGAAATCATTCCGTTCGTGTTAATTCGATTTAGCAATGTTGTTCGAGAACCGAAATTTTTTTCGATAACCGAGGCATTTTCATCTCGAATTTTCTGTTCGAAAACCAATTTGTTCGACATGTGAGACGTTCAGGAACCGAGGTTGCACTGCATCTACCTTTTGACTTCAGTGCAATACCGGACGTATACCTGCCTTTTTGACACGAGTATAAACCGGGCCTAGGTCTACCTTTTGGATACGAGTGTAAACCGGGCCTATGTCTACCTTTTTGACACGAGTGTAAGCCGGGCCTATGTCTACCTTTTTGACACAAGTGTAAACCGGGCCTATGTCCACCTTTTTGACACAAGTGTAAACCGGGCCTATGTCTACCTTTTTGACATGAGTGTAAACTGGACCTATGTCTACCTTTTGGACACGAGTGTAAACCGAGCCTATGTCTAACAGTCAAATGTCTAACATTTTCAGTCTAGCGCAAACTGGACGTTTTGACTCTTTTGAAAACTTGGCTTATGTCTACCATTTTGACACTTGTGTAACACGATCTTATGTCTACCTTTTTGAGTCTAATGCAAAGTAGCCCCATGTCCACCGTTTTGACTATTGTGTAAACCAAATCTATATCTGCTTTTTTTACTCTAGTATAAAACGACACCTAAGTTTACCTATTTGAAAACTAGTATAAATCGGGTCTATATCTACTTTCTTGACTCTGGTGTACACCTGAGCTATGACTTTAGTTTAACACTGGACTTGGTCTACATTTTTTTATTCACTTGCAGAAAGCACGTATGGTTATCCTTTTGATGATTCATTGTGTTTTTAGTCCCAAAAAGACTGATATTCTATGTTAAGTAATACAATAAGAGTCCAAATTTCGTTTAACCTACAAACGTAACTCTCTTATTAGTAGTAGTTTTCACCAAAACTCGCTGTATTAATAAATTCTTCATTATTACTTTTTTATCCATCACTTTTGTGTCGATTTATATCACACTACGAATCTTTGGCGGAAAATCTGAAATAAATATTTAGTTTCTTACGAGACTTTCAAAACCTGATTCAGGATCACATGTTTCATAGACGTCGCCTTTACAACACAGGCTACGGAAGACTCAATGATGAAAACAGAAGATAATAATAATAATAATAATGCTAGGAAAATTGGTTCCCTGTGTCGTGCTATTGAGTTTTTTCTCTCCAGAATCTATCTTAGATATCTATAAGTCTACCATTCGTCCATGCATTGATACTGCTGCCACACCTAGTCTGGTGCTCCAGTTATATACTTAAAGATTCTTCATAAAATACAAAGAAGAATCTGCAATGTTACTAGCCGTGTCAAGGCATCTAGCCTTCAGTTTCTTTTCCCCGCTGTAATATAGCTGACCTGTGCCTTTTCTATAAACACTTTTATGGTAATTGTTTTGAGAACTTTATGAATTCAACCGCAGTACAAGATTGGCGGCAAGGGCTTATTATTTTACAGTTGAAATGGATAGATGTAACTGTAAGTTCTCTGTTAACTGTTTCTTCTATCGTACTTCTTGCTTGTGGAACTCTCTTCCGACTTTCTGAATCCCAGTCAACGTTTGATCTTCAAAAATTTAAATGCAATGTCAATCGTTATCGTCTGTCTTCTTATTTCTTGTTCTTTTATTGTTCTCTCTTCTTAATAGTGTTTTTCCTCTTATATTCTCTAACACCCAATATCCCATTGCATCTTATTGACATCATTGACTCCCTTGGGGCGAAATGATTAAAATAATGATAACAATAGTAAAAGTACATCATTAAAATAATTGTAAAATGAGTATTATTACTTAGACTAATGCGAATGTCAGTGTGTCACACTTTTTCAACTTTACTCCCAGAGGCCGTAGCCCAACATATAATACCATTTTGGAATCAGGTCTACTCTGTGAGTAAATTAAAAATCATTCCAGTCCGGATTCGGATTCGGAATCCTGAAATTCGAGATTCCCAAGTTTTCATTTCTGTGATTGTTACGTGATTTCTTTGTCACGAATTTTTTTTTTTATACGATAACAATTTTTATAACTTGGAAATAAATTTGGGAATAATCGAAATTAATTGCGAAATCCAGAGAAAGTCACCCATAAAATAAAAAGAATTGTTTGCTATTAATATATAGCGCCGCAACGGTCGACGCGGGTACCCACGCGGGTATTCACGTGGGTGACGTCACGCGGACGACGAGAGCGCGCCGATTGATCGCGGCCTGTGACACATGTATTAGCTCTAGAACTGCCTACCTACGTACATGAAATTGTTTTTAAATTAAGTGGCGACAGAAGAATTATCGTTAAACTTTTAAAAAGTAAGCTTAAATATTAATGCAATACTTAAATGCAGCGATCAATTTTGAGTTCTTCAGTAGTTTATTGTTGTCTGTCGCATTATGCCTTGCAAAAAGAAATCTCCGCCAACGGAGGACCAGATTACAATCAAGAGAGCCAAGGTTACAGCGAAGAAAAGATAGTCCCGTGTAAATGAAAACCCAGATCAAACGGCAGCCAGGAGGGCTTCCAATGCTGAGAATATGCAAAGAGTTAGGGACTCGATCAATTAATGCTGAATGTTCTCCAATAAGGTAAGTGCTAATGTTACCATTACCCTTTAAGATAAGGTGAACAGATACTACACTTTGATCTCGGGCGGAAGTAGTACTGGCTTCTCGATCAATGAATTCTAAATGTTTCCTCATATGGAAACCGTTAAGACTACCACGATTGTCTGTTGTCACATCTTAGGAACGATAGTAGAACTATTTTCCGTTTTCTTCTACTCATTTTTTTAAATAAAATTTGTCATTCTAAACTAGCAGAACCCCAAATCAAGATAGTCCAGTCTGTCTTACTATTTAACCCATAGAGAGAAAAAAGTAATCGATTCGTGCTTTTCTCAAAGCTAAAGCTCGAATGTGAGTGCAACAGACTAGACAGGGATTCAAACTCGGCACGCTGATTCCACTCACTGCCTAGTTAACCGTTACGCTATGAGGGCATTCTTGTAACCTAAGAAAGAGAAAAAAATAGATTTGCACTTACAAAACCTGAGAGAACGAAATTAGTTAAACCAAATCCAAAATGAAACAAGAACGAAAAAAAAAGTAATGAAAATTGCTGTGCTATTTTCATTCTCAGACAGTTTTATAACCTTTTGCAGGGGCTTCTTTAGTCTGATAAAAGACGAACTATCTGAGATTAAACCTGTTTGAATGATAACAGATATGTATGACGAAACTGAGAATGGATGAAGCACGTAATTAATGTGAAAAAGAAAATCCTTTACCGGATTTTACGAGATGAAACACTGAGTCGTATCTTGTGATTCGATTACAATTTGAATTGTTAGTGCGAGTCACTGGAATATTTGGTACAAGGTTTCTTTTGAACAGCATTCTGTTAATTTAATCTCCAACCGCTCTTCTTATGTCAGAGGTCAAGCCTTATCATTTAGATGAACACGAAACCTAAACTCACAGAACCAGTTTATCTTTTTGATTTTTATTATTATATATATATATATATATATATATATATATATATATAGAGAGAGAGAGAGTTAACTTTGTTAAATATATATATATATATATATATATATATATATATATATATATTGAACAATAAAATAATATTAAAAATTAAAATCTTCAGACACACTGGGTAGTAGATTAATATTCTTTCGATTTTTTTTTATTATTATTTCATTTATATATATATATATATATGGGAAGAGGTTATAGTAGTTCCAACGAGAGAAAAGTGTCTATAATAAAAAGAAGAGAGAAACCGCAAACGTTTTTGGTTGTAATGTGTTTATATTTTTTTTTAAATATATTATGCTTTATTTTCCATAATTTTGTTACACGGGTTTCCCGTCTCGTGACCATCATCAGGCAAAGAATGGATATTTCCACATATTATTAAAAGGAATTAATTTTTCTTATGTTTCTCAATGTTAAATATTCTCGATATTAGACATTCTGTTTTTTGTGTGTTAGTGACCCAAATGTCTTTCTTGAACTGGTAGTGAAAGAATTCTGCGTGAAGGGTAATAAAACAATTAAGACTGGTCCGATAAACAGCGAGAAATATATATATATTCTTATCTTTTAATGACCCCTGTGTGTCCTTAGATCTATTTCCATTTTTTTTGTGTTTCTGTCGCCATGCGTACGCATATTGTTTACGATAGGGTACAAAACAGAGCAGATGTGTATATTTCGAGAATCAGGAAGATGTTTGTTCAAAAGCGCTATTCGGGTTTTGTTTGATCAGAAGGGCCTACGTTACCGAGTTGGTCTAAAGCACGTCAGATCTAGGGGTCTCAGGCTCGAATCCTGCCGGAGGAGGCACATTTTTCTTATAAGAATTCTCATATATTCAGGCTGGTAGATATAAATAAATAAATATACTGTTTAATAAATAAAGAGAAAACAGAGCATCTACTCAAATATGAGTATCGAAAATAACGTTTAAACAAATAAATTAAAAATCTTTCGGATTTAATTCACTTCCTATATATATATATATATATATATATATATATATATATATATATGAAGAAATATAGTTTTAAGGTGTGCTATATCTATAGGATAAAGTGCTCAATATCAGAGATAAAGCGTATGTAAATATATATAAAAAATTGAACACTGAAGTGAACACTCAGAGGCGACAGGCTGTTTCATGCTTGACGTAATCGTCAGGCCGCGAGTGATGGAATTTTTCTCGACTATTTATATATACGGGTCAGTAGTGCATTGTGGGTAATCCTAAATAAAATAAAATAAATAAAAATAAACAAAATAATATAAAAAAGTAAAATAAATTAACCCAAGCAAATAATAAACAAATTAACAAACCACCCCGTTTTAGAATAGACGAAATAGAACAAATAAAAATAAAAAATAAATACATAAAATTCATGTAAAAATAATCAATCCAAATAAATAAAGTAACCAATATACAAATTAACAAACCAATAGCCGTTAGAATAGACGACAACAATCAGTTCAAAAATTGGACGTGAAAATAGCTATAACTGCTATATAACGATAAAAAAAATCGAAAACCGAATGGAGTAAATAAGAATATAAAAAATAAGCAAATAAATAAAAAAAAATGAATCCTAATAAATAAATAGATTAACAAATCGCTCCCGCTAAAATAACCGTTAGAACTAATAAAAATAAACATAAATAAGCAAAAACACGTAAAAATAATCTATCCAAATAAATAAATAAATAAAATAATAAACAAAACAGCAGAATAGACTATGGCAAAATTGGACAAATACATAGCTTTGTCTTCCCAGACCAAAACAAAATATTAAAGAAGCGACCTAAACAAATCGCCCCAAAATCTTTTTACTACGTTAATAAAACATTTTACGAAATAAATAGTAAAAATAACGACACCAAGTCTTATCTATGAATATGAAAGGATCCAATTGAAAATAAGTATACAGAACATGTCTAAATTATTCAGCGAAACATGTGTCAATATATATATATATATATATATATATATAGAGAGAGAGAGAGAGAGATTGAGAGAGAGCGAGAGAAGTATCTGAAACGTTATCGATCCAGACGCGGCATTTCGGCTTCAGTCATTTTCCTACCGCCTCAAAGTAGCTTCCCTGTGCCTTTTTTTTTTTTTTTTTTTTTTATAAAGAAAACCATAAATATTGATTTATGTATGTAAGTGTATAATAATTCTAGTTTGTCTATGTGGGATTCAGATGAAGATGTCAATTCGTAAGTGTATGTTTGCATAGTGTGTGTGTTTGTGTCTATAAGAAGGAAAGCTCGTTACCAAGAAAGTATTTCTATGATAATCGTTTCGATAAGTTTTTCTCTTTGGTACTTTCGATTGGCAGCTTGATCTCATCATTTTAGAATTGCTAGATGTAACCGGAAGCTCTATGCTAATAATTTATTCTCGCCTAATTCTCGCTTGTGGAACGCTATTCCTTTGCTTTCCAGTTAACTTTAGCCAAAATAAATAAAATGATTAAATAATACGAAAAAATAAATAAAAATTTACTTAAACTATCTGAAGTTGTTTGTCAGAAACCGAGTACACGCGTGGTAAACCTTAAATAGGAGATAGATTAGCCTATTGTCCGGCTCACACTCCTCCAAGGTTTTTGAATAGGAGTAGAGGTTTATCCCTTGTTTCCTATTTAAGATTGGGTTTCTGGTTCCTTCTAGATTCTAACGTAGTAGATAGGTTAGCCTATCAACCCTGTTCACACTCCTCCCAGGTTTTTGAATAAGAGTAGAGGTTTATCCCTTGTTTCCTCTTTAGGATTGGGTTTTTGGTTCCTTCTAGATTCTACTTCAATTCTATACTTCTAACGTAGTAAATAGGCGCACCTATCGTCCAGTTCAAACTCCTCCCCCGTCTTTTGAAAAGTAGAGCTTTATCCCCTGTTTAAGACTAGTTTTCTGGTGCCTTCTAAATTCTACTTCAACTATATAATTCTAACGCTTCCGCCTAAACTCTGAAATTTATACTATTATCGGACTTCCGGTTCCTTCTAAAGTCTTTTGCTTCTCTTTCACTTCCGGTAGCCTCTTGCGTCTTAGTGGCGCTATCTTCTTGCTTGGGATAAGTTGATAAAAAAAATCAAATAACAACACCCCGAAATTACGATTTGCTATAAAGTTTCATTAAACCTTCTCATATAAATAAAGCGCAGTGTACGTGTGTCCGTCCGTCCGTCCGGTTTTCGATCTCGGCGTATCATAAACAACCTGAAGTTACAGGTAGTAACTACTCTCGTTACACACGATAAAAAATTAAATAAATAACTTATTTAATGTTAAATTTCAATACCGAACAGAGGGAAAGGTTTAAAAACAATTCTTTATTAACTTTAATTTCGATTATCGTCGCAATTGCAATTAATATCGTCTAATTAAACCATAATTAAAACTTAAGTGGGGCACGGTACGTTGCTCATATGTTTTTTTAATTCTTTTTTTTTTTAGCATGCGTATTGTGACGTATTCTAAATATTACATCGTTCAGGTTCCCTAATGTCTTTTAAGAGTGACTTTATGTAAAGGGATCATAAAGAATGGTGATTTAAAAAAAATAAAATAAAATTGCGCGCAAATTAAATGTAAACATACTATGGAGATCGATTGCGTATACGAAGAAAGATTATGCCGAATTAAGGTGTCGAATAAAGATAAAAATAATTTTATTATTTCTAAATTCTTATAATTTTTAGAAGGGCGGCTTGTAGGCTAGTTAAAAATAAAAGTCAAACAACCAACCTGTCGATCTGGTACGTTGTACGAAACGTTTGATGGCGATTGTTTTCTATTTGTTCAAGATAAAATAAAGCGAACAATATCAATTTACTTTAACTATAGTTCCAGTATGCAAACCGACACAAACCTGAATGTAGAATGCCTGAAGTAGCCGTCTGCTACATCTTCTCACTTAGCGACAATCACATTTATGTAGTTGGAATTGAATCCAGTCATTAATTGAGGAATACCTGTCGATAGATAGATAGATAGATAGATAGATAGATAGATAGATAGATAGGGATATCTATATAACAATATAGATACCCCTATTCTCTTGCTCTCACTCTCTGTAACCCCTTGCGTGCTAGTGACACTCTCGCCTTACTTGGGATGAAATGCTTAAAAAAATTCAAAATCTTAGATATTTTGAACTCTTGCATATCAGTAATAATAATTATATTTCGAACTCGATGTCATTTTTATAATCCAAGACACTTGGATTTAAAATGTGTTCCATAATTGCTGGATACCTTGTGTATTTGGAAAGTGCCTGAAAACGATACCACATGTTGACCCAAATATTAGACGAAACTATTCGAAGGCTGTCGATGGCTGTGTTAGCACGAAGTCGCCAGTCATCATGACTGATGGTTTTAATGTAGTGGCTTTGTTCAAACTGATGATCACGCCAGATGATGTTATTTCTCTTAGAAACTGTAAATTAATGCCCGTTCAGTACAGGTGTAGTATAAACCATAGGTTGACTCTGTGGGTGTTGAATCGATACAATGTGTATGAACGATTTCTGTAGGAAATGGAAATAAATAATAATAATAATAATAATAATAATAATAATAATAATAATAATAATAAATATATTTCGTTCTCTATGTCATTTTTATAATCCAAGATACTTGCATTTAAAATGTGTCCTACCATTTTGGAACTCACTGTGTATATATTTCACGCACACGACACTCGTAATGGGTTTGTGTCATTCAGTGACTGGTAGCTTTAATGTGACCTTTGCACCAATGATAACATTTCTAATTTACATCTAAATGCTTGTACTGAACAGTGAACGTAATAAACAATTTTGATTACTTCGAATAAACATTACTTCGGCTGTCATACTTTAACTACAGTTAAGGTAAATTGTTATTTTCTAATATCTGTCAACATATCTGAGATCAGGAATTTTAATTATTTACAATTTCTGTGATGTCAACGAGCACTCGTTGCCACTTTTGTGATGTCAACGAATACTCGTTGTCTCTTTTGTAATGCTCGTTGTAGTAGAGACTTTGTAATCGCAGATACAACTATAGTAAGCCGTTGAACAATACTGGTGTCAGAATAATCTCGCACTAATAGTACTTGCTCGATAATACTCGTTCGAATAGTAACCACAGAATAGTGATCTGAATAGAAAACTAGTAGAATAAATAGATTAGAGAATAGCGGTTCTTATAGTAATAGAGCATACAGTAGAAGTAACGATTCGTATAGTATAGATGACAGAATAGAAATGGTGATCGTTAGTCGTCAGTTACTTCCTACATAGAGTAGAGAATAGCAATCCATATAATAATAGAGGATAGACTAGAAATAGCGATCCGAGTAATAATCGATGATAGTCTAGAAATGGAGATCAATTAGACGTCACTCGACTTCCTACTGATGCGTTTCCTCTATGATCACGTGGTCTACTTAATTCAATAACGTGATCGCCTGTATTTTCTCACTGGCGATCTATGTTCAAACTCAAGTGTCGACAGCGACACTTTATTCCTATATAACAACAATATTTACATTATTCAAACTGTTTTCCTAATCTTTGGTGCCATATTGACGACGTTTCGGCCGTTGTACACTGCGGCCTTCGTCAGGTGATTGAAATTTCAAACTGAGCCCTTTATTTCGTCCACCAGGGAATATTGTTCTAGTTCCATGTGCCATGCCGCTTCCAGATATCTCAGCATCAGTTACCTCCTTTTGACTCAATTCTCCAGGTTTTTGCTTACTACATCCACCTCTGACCAACGTTGTAAAAAGCATTACACTATAAATAATGAAAAAAAAAAAAATAACAACTAATGGACTTGAGAAACCTATTTTCCTGAAAAAGAAATGATTTAAGGGAGAGATTTTATAAATTTTAAACGAAAGTAACAATGGCATTTCGGTTAATGAATGACGAAAGTTTCCATATAAGGAGACGGCTAATGTTACCATTAGCATTATCGATTAGGCAAACAGATACCAGATTTTGATCCAAGCCCAATAGTCAAGGAGTGAAGAAAATGTTACCATTACCAGTAGAGATGACGAAAACAGATACTGCACTTTGATCCAAGCTCGATAGCTAGAGACTGAAGTCTCAAGTAGCACTGGTTGTTTTCTCAAGAAGTGTCTCATGTTTCCTTATAAGCAAACAGCTAATGTTATGATTGCCATCATTACAGATACAAGTATTGAGATTCTGGCAAAAGTGACGCATTATTTTAAACTGTTTTTGGAAACTGCTGAAGCTACCGACAAGATTCCGGAAATGAGAGAAAACGAAACAATATATGACCGTACTGTCTAATACTGTTTTAAACTTTTCAAGGTAGTTGACATAAAACCCAGAAGTGAGCAACCATCAGTGCATGATTATGTGGTTTTAAAATGTAAAATAAAAGAAAACCGATCAGTGGCATATCAAAAACTATCAAAAGGATTAGAGATATTAAAAGAAACTCTATGCTAAGTATTACATAAGTTTAAAACATATACATAGAGGTTTCTCATGTATAAAAAATACTTTGATGCACCCGTTATGTTTATCAAATATACGTGGTTGTCCTTAATACTACCCGTCGAAGTACAGATATTTACTCAAGCAGCAAGAACAATAAATAAATAAAAATAAAGAACATTTTTGGAGAATTCGGAAAACATAAATGAAGGTTTTATTTTATACAAAGTTAAACATGTTAACTAAGTGTAGAAAGCGTGTTACATACCTTCTCCCTGACCCAGAAAAGGAAGCTAGCGAATATTACAAAAAATCTGTCCTTACTTGCACATCCACCACGTTATGGGTGTCCCCGAAGCATCTTCTCTTCACAGCGTCTACTCGAAAATTTTCCGCTTTCCAGACTAGTGCGTTACTTATTGGCCATTCATGGTCACATGACTGGATGACCAAGCGCTGTGCATACTAATTAAGGCAGAGAAAGGAAGTTAACGTAATGCATGTTAATAATTTGTTACAAAGAAGTGAACAGCCGATTTTAGTCAGTCACGCAAACACGCTGCGGTCTCAGGCAGTGTGAAAAGATATTTAGATCTTTGGCAGAACTTTTGATGCTTGCCTTAATAAATCCGTCATTTTTATGGATACTATAATAGTACACACACACACACACACACATATATATATATATATATATATATATATATATATATATATATATATATAGTCAATAAATTAGTAAAGATTTAAATGTCTTATCTCACCAGCGACTTCAAGGTTTGGTAAACAATTCAGGAGCTACTCTATGTAGACGTGTTTGATATAAACGTAAGTGTAAGAAGGAGTAAGTGAAGATTGTGGCGTGATGTAGGACAGATAACTGCTGACGATAGTCCATCCATGCGGGAGTGTGTTCCACAAACTATCAGTTCTTGGGAAAATAGTTGACTGGGTGAAACATTCTTATTACCAATGGAATACGAGGGAAATGATGGTGATTCAGTCCGGTGGACGTAACAAGGCGGGTCTTGGATATAAAGGTCTGAACCGTTGCCACTAAAGAGCGGGTCCCGTTTGAACTTTTGCCATGGAAATAGCGATTGATTATCGATAGGCTTGCAACGTTGCATCTGTTAGAAATGGGCTTCAAGGTGGAAAATAATTCATCCCCCACAAGAAACTGTAAACACTTGAGCTCTGTCAAAACTTGAAAGCTAAGATTGGGAATCGCCAGCGCAGATATGGCTGTAATATTCCGTCACTGAGCTTTACTCAGGAGATTACTGCTTGTGAGTGAATACTCTTTGAGAATTATTATTTTTTCATCAATAGGATAATTATAATATAGAAGTCCTTTCCCCAGTAGCCTTTTTTCCCGACCTTGTGCCGAACTGAAGTAATTATGTCAATAGATTTTGAGAACAAGGTGTAGTATGTGTTCTTATCACATTAATCTGATTCTCTCTTTCCACTTCTATCTTCCCTTTTTCTTTCTTTCGTTTTTTTTCACTGAAACCAAGTAGTGTTTTTTTCGCCTCTTTCCACGCGATCAAAAAGGAATAGTCCATTATTTATTAGGCATTAGCAGGACGTAACGGTCGTGCGAACTAACGGGGGTGGCAAGCACAATTATAATAGGATTCTACTGAAATAGTTTCATAACAGTATGTAATTTGTAGATAATACTTATAATAGTTGTAATCGTTTTCCACAGTTTGTGTTATATGGAACATTACTGCTATTGGTAAGCATTTATTAGGCAAACTAAAAACCACCGAAATGATCATCACCGACTAAACATCAGCGCACCAATGTGGACTATGAATTCACTTGCCAGTTTATAGAATGATTATATAATACTATTATTACTACAACTAATAATAATAATAATAATAATAATAATAATTCAAACAAAGCATACACTGGTGTCGAGTAAACTTTCATTTGAAAAAAAGAATGTGTTAAAATTATTTTGAAAAATTGGGGTTGCCAATGGTAAAAGGTTGAGAAATTCTGCCAGAGTCATTTTTTATATGTGAAGTCTGTTCGTGTTTATTTATGCACAATGTTCCTTCGGGTAAAAAGAGAAAAAAAAAAGAAGTTCAATATCGGTTACTGATGGTAATCTGATAAAACCCTGGCAATGAACATAATTATTTTGTCCACGTTATCTGTACTTAAAAAGTATGTTCAGCATCATCGTACAGCTATTGGGTTACCAATATCAGCTCGTGCGGGCTACTGAGTGCAATTTCCGCGTTATTATGATTTTTTTTGTCTTTGTTTTTTCAGATGAGGTCATTGCAGTTATCGTTAGAAATCTTTGTGCTTTTAATTCAAACAGAGCAACGTGACTTCGCTGTCAATTAAGGTAAAGGACAATTAATAAAAACGACATATAAGTCAAAAATCTTCATTGTCTTTCTCTCTCTCTTTGTTTCTCTCTCTCTCTCTCTTTTTTCTCTCTCTCTCTCTCTCTCTCTCTATATATATATATATATATATATATATATATATATATATATATATATATATATATATATAACGAGACTCAAGTGAGATGAAAATGCATAGTGAAAAGGACATTAATGGCGACATGTAAATCAAGTATCTCCATTGTTTTTCTCTCCCTGCTATCAAAAACACATACACGCACACACACACAGACAACAGGCAGAAACGCAGGCACGCACACACACACACACACACGCACACACACACGCAAGCATACATATCTATCTATCTATCTATCTATATATATATATATATAGAGAGAGAGAGAGAGATACATATATGTACATATATATATATATATATATATATAAATGGACATTGTAATCAACACCTAGAGGCGACAGTCTGTTTCCTGTTTAAATCCAATCTTTAGGCCTGAAGACTGCGTTTAAGGACCGTTGCCGTTTGCTGTTGACCTCATTATCGACTTTTATATTTATATTTACATTCGCTCGGTTCCAGATATTGATCAGTTTAACCTATAAATATAGCAGACCATAAAACTATATTTTTATCATATATAAAGGGTGCGATAGATAAATTTTCGTTTAAATCGCGCCAAAATTAAATGAACACTGACATCTCATTTTAACATACATATTTAACAAAATTACAAGAAAATATCTTGAAATAGTAAAAAGTAAATTTATTTAATAAAATCGCCATTGGTTCTGACCTCAGAATCTCCTGCAACTCTTCTGGGCGGTCTTCTTGATTAAGTTGAGGACTGCTGCCATACTCTTTGCTGTCAGTTCATCTTTGGTGTTACAAGGAGTTTTGTTGGTCTTTCGCTCAACTTCGCTCGAGTTAGGCGAGCAAATGTAGAAGGCGTGATGTGGTGGAAGGAACTGTCTGACAGCCATGACTGTGTCCGCCTGCATGTGTGGTATGGTGCAGAGCCCTGTTGTCAGAAATAGGGTCTTCCAGCAGCCACCCTCTTGACCCAAGGTAACACTACGCCTTCAAGGCACTGGAAGAGGTAACACTGTTTTGTGGGAAGAGGAATGGAGGCATAATGTCGCCATCACTGATGATCACTCCAGACACCTTCGTAATAACCATTAGATTTCCAAATTATCTGCACTGTCCTTAGATTAACAGGCAAAATCCTGGCAGTCAACAAAATATAAAACAAAGCGCATGCGCGAAATTAAATATATAAAACGGCGACAATTTACCCATCGCACCCTATATACATTTATATATATATATATATATATAAGTACACCTAAAGAGCCAGTTAACCCTGACGATCCGCGTAGGTGAAACCTAGATAGGTTTGTCTGGCCCTTTAGGTTTACTTAGTTTGCTCTACTTAGCGTATTGAGCTTAGTTATTTAACTTTACTCGTGTAGGAGGTTTTTTTTCTTTGGACTCTGAACTTTGATTCTCGACGATTATTTTCACCGGAAGTACGTGTTCTTAGTTCTTTCTTTTTTTTACCCTTTTTTTCCCTTGGGTATTGGTTTGTTCATTTACAAGCGTAAACACCTAAGTTTTTTGCCGGACGAGTATAGCTGCTTATATTTATAAGATTATTAGTATTATATATATATATATATATATATATATATATATATATATATATATATATATATATATATATATAGTGTAATTAGGTAGCAATTTTCCTTCCTAAAAGTTTGGTCAAAGAACAAGTTCTTAAGAATACTTTTTATGTATTTATTCTATATTTCAGATCATTTTCTTGGTTTTCGGTACATATAAATTGTCCGGTGAACACTTTCGACCATTGTTAGTGACTATCAAAGACTTGTGTTTTTTTGTGATATGACGTCCTCTTCATTTTCAGCTATAGTGTTTTCAGCATGTTCATGTGACAGTTCGTTTTATCTTCTTTTCTTTATTTTGTTCCAAAATTTGACATCATTAAATTGATTATTTTTTTTAATTTCTTAATGCTTCTAATATTTGATGTCGTATTCTACAGTTTATGGAATGTAGCGCCTTTCTGCTGTTGCTACAAAAAACTAAAAATCTCCAATATGCTCATCACCAGCGACACAACAAAAAAATCAAAATTCAACAAACCAGTCTTGTCTAGGAATTTGTTTACCGGATTCTCCAATAATAACAACTCCCAAAACACATACATTGGTTTCACTACCACTACATTATCACGCCATCTAACACAGTTCAGTTAAACCACATCTCACCAAATGACACGGTGAAAAATGCCACAAGAAATAAAACAATTCCTTAACAGCAGCAAAGGTGCTATATCACATAAACTATAAAAAGCGACTACAAATATCATAAATGACGTAGCTACGAACAGTCACGAAAACAAGTGAAAACACGATATCTGAAAATGATGAAACCGATGTAACACAAAAAATAGAAATCATTTATAAGAGGTAACGATAGCTAAAAGTATACACATCTTAGAAAATTTAAATATGTACAGGAAACCAAGTATATGATATATCGAAATATCGAAAAAATAAAATTTTACCAAAAAACATTCGTTGGTTTTTAACGGAAACTGCATATATATATATATATATATATATATATATATATATATATATATATATATAGTGTATTTGGATAGGTATCAATCCCACTTTTATATAGGTTTCACTAAAAACCACTGACCTGAATGTTGTAGTATCACTTTTTCTCCCTGTATATATATGTGTGTGTGTGTGTGTGTGTGTGTGTGTGTATGTATAGGGAGAGAAAGTAGTGAAATACGCTGAACAAGCAATAAACACATGCAAATCAAGTACATTCATTATGCTTTCATTTGTACTTTTATCCATATATATATATATGTGTGTGTGTGTGTGTGTGTGTGTGTGAAATATATATATAAATATATATGAAAGTTAAATAACGTCATTCACTTTTCCTCTTGAACTCAATCTATTTACTTCCCCCCACTCTCTCTCTCTTCCTCTCTCTCTCTCTCTCTCTCTCTCTATCTATCTATCTCTGTCTGTGTGTGTGTGTGTGTGTGTGTGTGTGTGTGTGTGTGTGTCTATTCATAAAACACACATAGATAGTTTGGAAATATATAGTGAAAAGACATGACAACAAACAACTCAAGGTTTCTTATTGTCATTTCATTGTTTTATATATATATATATATATATATATATATATATATATTATATGACATGCAAACTCGGGACAAAAAGTACACTTGTGAGATAAGAGACGAACATGGACCGATATCTCCCTCCCAACCTCGACTCTTTCTTACCCTGACCTCACAAGCAACGATTGATCGCAAGTGTGCCCTGCACTCAAAATGCCAAACTGAAATTAAAGTCTATTGACATTTTTACCACCGCTCCTCTCCTCCCAACTCTACCCGTCACTCAATTCAAGTTCGTCATTAGTTGACAACACCGAACTACCAGAAAATTGCATCCGACGTGCCTAGTTCGTTTGTTACCGTTTAAGATTGAAGCCTAAGACGTTTGCGATGTCGGGATCGCATCAACCTGTTGTATACTACGAAGAAATTTTTTATTTATAACCAGTCTGGTTTGAACGATTTGCAATTCGTCTACACACATATTTGCATAGTTCCTATTGCGTTGTTATTCCCACTCATTCAGATTTATGCTCCTCCTCATCTTTATCCTTCTTCTTCTTCTTCTTCTTCTTATTATTATTATTATTATTATTATTATGATTATGATTATTATTCTTTCGCAAGGTGTTCGTTTCCAACCAAAAATGTTGCATTATGGGTGCTCTCTATCAAGTCCTGCGACCTCAGGCATAGAGCCACATTCACAAAATATTTACAGACTTTACATGCACAGACTTCTGACGTAATGGATACTCAATTATGTACCATGCGGGATACACGCTTAAGCGATCATGTATCTTTTGATACTTGACTGACGAGGCAGATTTTTCCCACCGATTTCTAAATCCGAGCCGCTATCCATTACTCCACCGTAGACTTTCGATTTTCTTGATTATTACTATTATTATTATTAGTAGTAGTAGTAGTAGTAGTAGTAGAAGTAGTAGTAGTAGTAGTAGAATTATTAGTAGGTGGAGTAGTGCCATATTGTCTAAGCCTTCTTTTCTACTCACAGGACATATTGAAGGCAAGAGGGACAGAGAAAAACAGTGAGTAACCCCCTTAAAAAGTAAATAGATAACTGATTAAAGAGTGGGAATGACAGTAAAAAAAATAATACAAACATTGCTAAGATCTACAGGACAGGAAGTTGTGGAGAGCCATGATCGACCACTGTGCGCACTTGCTTTCCTGTTAATCATGATCTTCAAAAATGTAAATTCAACGTCAATTGTCATCTTCTCTCACTTTTAAACCTGTTTTTTTTATTGTCCTTTTTCTTCAATAGCGTTTACTCAGTTTTTTGCGTCTTAGTGGCTTTATTGCCTTGCTCGGCGTGAGATCATTAAAAAAAGAAAAACATAAAACCATTAGTAGTAGTTTCTGACGCCACAATAACTGGTGGCCTTCAGTAAAGATTAAATAAAATTAAGTCTTTGTTATATACCGTACCTATGAACACTAATGTGTAGGTCCCAATCCTCATAAATACGTTGGACACTATTGTAAGTGGGGGTAATATGCTGTATAAGTAGTCCACCACTAGCAGTGGTTTACCTACTTCACGCCGCTGGTGAGTATTGTATGTTGTTGATGTTGTAAAGATTAAAATTTCATTTCCAAACTCTGTTTTGGTTATTCCTCATTCAGTAACCTTTCCTAAGTTACAGCAGTCTTCTTAATATTCCAATATCCTTTGCAGCATTCAAGTTGTTTTCAAAATTGCAATTATCTGGATACATCCAACTTTTCAACAAATTTCCAGTTCCACCAGTGTTTTTCGTCAGTTAGTCGGAACTGTTCGATAACCATTATGACCTTCGCGTTCTACAAGTTACTCAACTCTCTTTCAAAATCGAATTACCATATTATTATTATTATTTCCTATAATTTCTCTTGTATACACATTTCCTGCCGGGTCCTAACCAGAGACCAAAGGTCAGAAATAGATTAATGATACTTTCCACTGAACATTTTTGTTTAAAAAAAAAAAAAAAAAACTAAGATCACAGACATTTTACATAGATAAAGCCCTCCCGAATGTGTGATCTGTCCTTGTGAGTACATCTTTTTGTGTTTCTTTAAGGTATGTTCCAAGCAGCGCTGCCACCGATGCACTTCCCATTGATGCCAGGTATCCGCAAGACATCCTGCGAGACAAAAAATTGATTCGGGTGTGTCAACCGCAAAAGGAAAACCTTGTGCTGCTTCCGGTAAATTTCTTCGGTTTGACCTGCCAGGTTTTGGGACCTCTGTATGTTCGCCTGATCCGTGCTCACGATGTTCTTATGCGAAGGTACCGGAACGTCTATCAAGAACTATTCATGTGTACTCCTCCGCAAAAGTGTGATATCAGGGCGATTTCTCTCCAAGCGCTTGTCAATCAAAATGATCGTGTCCCACATGATATTTACTTGTTCGTTCTCGTCTACTGACTGTACTGTTTCTGCTTATTACTATTATTATTATTATTATTATTATTATTATTTGATATCTTCGTCAACTGTTAGATATTTCGGTTGGGTACTAGTGACTGTCATTACTCAGTTCCTACCCGCAGCTTAGAAACACAAGAATTTTCTCAGCAGTTCCAAGCAGCACTGCCACCTGTGCATTCTCAATGATAGCAGGCATCCCGTGAAGCAGAAAGATGTCTGAAATAGTTGGCAGTGCACCAACAACAAAAGGATCCATTCATGGCTGTTTTCGTGTACCTGTGAGATATCAGGGCGATCTCTCTCCAAGCGCTTGTCAGCCAAGATGGTCGCGTCCCATCTTGCTTCATTCTGTCTACTGACAGCGGTGAATACTTCTGTTCCTTTTCTGCGTACTCGAGGTCATACAGCCTGCATAGTTTCCAATGTATCCTGAGTGTTAATTTGTCCTGGTGTCGTCTGTACTCTTTAGCAGATGAGTGTAAACATTGACAATATATTGCCCACTTTCAGTTGCTTTCCCACGCAGGATGCACAAAGGTAAATCAGCTATTTTATCAATAATGTACTTGATGGAATTATTATTATTATTATTATTATTATTTATAGAGATTATATCCATTGATTTTTATTGGATTTCAAGTGACATAAGTCTACTAAATAATACAGGATTATCCTCAATATTTTGAGATTAGTAATACTATCATCTGGAGGATTTCGAAGCTTCCTGGATTTCAAAAATTTTACAAGTTTCTTCGAGATTGATCCACGCGTACCAATAATCTTCGCTACAACTAACATCATTGGTTTTGGGAAATTATTTTCATTTCATTTGCAAGATATACATATTTATCCAGGTTTTCGTTTGCTTTGACATTTGAACTTTAAAATAACATCCATTAGCTGAAAAGGTTTCTTGTTTAAAATAGATTTGACCAACATTCGGATTTTGTTTTGTTTTTTTTGTTTTTTGTTTGTTTGTTTCTTGTTTTGTTTTTTGTTTTGTTTTTTTGTTTTGTTTTTTTGTTTTTTGTTTTTGTATTGTTCTGGTCTGATATGATAACAGGTTCTATTTCTCTGTTTAAATGTCCTCTGCATAATCTTCCTGTCCGTCAGTGTCTGTCTCCAGATATTTTTTTTTTATTATTATATTTAAGGACATTACGTCAGCGCTCATTTTATTTGTCGAATGCAGATCGTTTACATAGTTCTTAGTTTTATCACAGTTCCGACATTCTCATACTTGTTTTATTCCTTTTAAGCCAGGTCGATATGTTTACCAATGACAATGGTTTAGTCTCGCATCAAAGGCAATATTCCTTCTCACTTCCACATGTACTTAGCAGAGTCAAACAAAGTTGCAAAATTATAAAACTCAAATTTTTATAAAACTTAATTTTTTTCTTGAAGTATAAAAACAAATAATCAAAAATGGAGAAATAAAACAGAAACAAAAAAGAAAAATTGTGAGAAGATAAAAAAAAAATAAAAGAAATTAACGAAAAAGAGAAAAATGGAGAATAAAAAAGCAATAAAGAAAAAAACGAAAAAACATAAAATGAAAGTAAAAAGAAAAACAGAAAAGGGAGAATCCAGAAACAAAGAAAAAAAAAAGGGAAAGAAAAAAAATGGCAAAAAGAAAATGAAAGCTAAAAGCGAAAATGTCTTCTGCTATGTATTTAGTGATTCTTGATAAAATACAAAGAATCTGCAATGTTATCGGTCCTGACCAGGTATCTCGGCTTCAGTCACTTTCCCACCATCGTAATATAGCTTCCCTGTGCTATAAATATTTCATGGTGATTGCTCTGATGATCTTTCCTCTTTGGTACCGAGACCATCGGTTCGGAATGAGAAATCGGAGTGCCGAGTTCGAATCTCACTCGAGTTCGCTACATTCACTTAAGCACAAAAACCTTTTGGAAATTCATGAATCCATCTCTTCTTCCCCAGCTATGAGTTAAATAGCAGGATAGACTGGGTTCTATAGCCTTCGTTAGCAAACAGACTACCGTAAAAAGAAATGGCAACCCACCGGGGAAAATCTTCTGCCTAGTCAGTCATGTATCGAAAGACAGATGATTGTCTAAGCGTGTATCACGTATGGCACTTAACTGACTGACTAGATTAGTGACAAGGTTTCATCATTTAATAGGTGAAATTGTTAAATGTAACCGTAAGTTCTATGTTAACGTTTTCTTCTCTCGCACTTCTCGCGTGAGGAACCCCCTTCTGGCTTCTTACTTTCCAGTCAGCTCTGATCTTCAAACATTTAAATTCAATGTTATCTTCTGTCATCTTAATTCCTGTTCTCTTATTGTTCTCTCTTCTTAATAATGCTTTCTTTCTCTCATATTCTCTCGCAATCAATAACCACCCATACGTCTTAGTGGCTTTATTGCCTTTCTTGGGCTTGAAGTAATTTTTTTCAAGAAGAGAAGCTAAATTTAATCTTGCAGGAGGTAAAGGTAAATTCAAAATGTTGATCTTTGCTGCTTCATTGATTGTTTTCACACTTCTGGACACATTAATCTTCTGTGTCCATTTAGAACATGGACGATCACGGCTCTCCACAACTTCCTATCCTTTCTAACGCGGAGCAGCGATTACCTTTTAATTGCCCTCTCCTACTACTTGTTCTGCTATTTACACAAATTTCTTACGATCTTGATGAGTACCTAGATGAATAATCGCTTGGGAAAGCCAGGTGCTGTATGCTTGGATGTGCGGGTGGTGTAAAGGATAATAGCTCGGAATTGTTAATCGGAGAGCCGAGTTCCAATTCCCGTTGGATTCGTTATATTCATATACTCACAAATACCATTGGGAAAGGCATGAATCCACCTCTTCTCCCCATAGTTATGGATTAATTAGTAAGACTTGTATCCTTGAATCATTATTATCTCCCCCGCCAAAAAAAAAAGAAAATTATTACAAACATATGTTCTGGCTTTAAATAATCTGGAAAGGGTTGATAAGCCGTAAAAAACGAATCAATCAATCAATAAAAAAACAAGCTTGTTATGACGGTGACTCACTATTGACCTCAGTCCCCTTTGCTTTCATTACGTCCCTATTTCCTCATTCTGTGTACCAGAAATTTCAACAATCTCTTTCTTATTAGTAAATATCGACTTGGGACATTACAGTGTGGTTCTTAGATTAATATTGTAGACAATTACTTCTGCAATTACTTCGATCTTAACTGAGCGCCCACACTTTTGATCTTTTGCCAGGCTAAACTCAATTTACGAAATATAGACGTATCTTTTTTTTCTGTCTGAATTCCTCGGATGAGGATTTATCATTATTTATATCATTTACGTTCAGACTAATATCCCTATCTTTCTTGCCGTTATCACAGCATTTGAGCTGCTGAATTTTCCGACCCTCTTCAGGTGTCTGTCGATCCTCGGTAACCTTCAGGGAATTTCAAACCAAGCTATTAACTTAATCTACGGGTTAGATTGTCCTCGTTCCGCTGTTCATGTTTAGAAACTTGGACAGCAGAACGGTACATATCTGGTTTTATTGCCGTTGCCAGTTGTTCCCTTCGTGTCTCCGCGTAACATTTTGGTAACAACCATGTTCTAATTCTGTTTGTTCTTTCGTTATTAAGTTAGTTAGAACGAGCGTTACGACTTACCATTGCCTCAGATAAATGAAGGAACATTCCGTTTTGATTGCGAGAAAAGGCGGGAGAAAAAGTTATATCAGAGACACTACCCGAGAAAAACAAAGCGTATGTAATAAGAACGAAAGAAAAGAAAAAAGAAAAGTGAACGAAAATGTTACACGTAAGGAAGAATTAGAACGTGAATAAAAATATTACAAGAAAGAAAGAAAAGAAAGAAAGAAAGAAAGAAAGAAAGAAAGAAAGTGAACGAAAATGTTATATGTAAGAAAGAATTAGAACGTGAATAAAAATGTTATAAGAAAGAAAAGAAACAAAGAAAAAGAGAAAAGAAAGAAAGAAGAAATAAAAAGAAAGAATGAAGGAAGGAAAGAAAGAAAGAAAGAAAGAAAGTGAACGAAAATGTTACACGTAAGGAAGAATTAGAAGGTGAATGAAAATGTTACAAGAAAGAAAAGAAAGAAAGAAAGACAGAATGAAAGTGAACGAAAATGTTACACGCAAGGAAAAATTAGAAGGTGAATGAAAATGTTACAAGAAAGAAAAGAAAGAAAGAAAGAAAGAAAGAAAGACAGAATGAAAGTGAACGAAAATGTTACACGTAAGGAAGAATTAGAAGGTGAATGAAAATGTTACAAGAAAGAAAAGAAAGAAAGAAATAAAGAAAAAAAAAGTGAACGAAAATGTTACACGTAAGGAAGAATTAGAAGGTGAATGAAAATGTTACAAGAAAGAAAAGAAAGAAAGAAAGAAAGAAAGAAAGAAAGAAAGAAATAAAGAAAGAAAAAAGTGAACGAAAATGTTACACGTAAGGAAGAATTAGAAGGTGAATGAAAATGTTACAAGAAAGAAAAGAAAGAAAGAAAGAAAGAAAGACAGAATGAAAGTGAACGAAAATGTTACACGTAAGGAAGAATTTGAAGGTGAATGAAAATGTTACAAGAAAGAAAAGAAAGAAAGAAAGAAAGAAATAAAAGAAAAAAGTGAACGAAAATGTTACACGTAAGGAAGAATTAGAAGGTGAATGAAAATGTTACAAGAAAGAAAAGAAAGAAAGAAAGAAAGAAAGTGAACGAAAATGTTACACGTAAGGAAGAATTAGAAGGTGAATGAAAATGTTACAAGAAAGAAAAGAAAGAAAGAAATAAAGAAAAAAAAAGTGAACGAAAATGTTACACGTAAGGAAGAATTAGAAGGTGAATGAAAATGTTACAAGAAAGAAAAGAAAGAAAGAAAGAAATAAAGAAAGAAAAAAGTGAACGAAAATGTTACACGTAAGGAAGAATTAGAAGGTAAATGAAAATGTTACAAGAAAGAAAGAAAGAAAGAAAGAAAGAAAGAAAGAAAGAAAGAAAGAATGAAAGTGAACGAAAACGTTACACGTAAGGAAGAATTAGAAGGTGAATGAAAATGTTACAAGAAAGAAAAGAAAGAAAGAAAGAAAGAAAGAAAGACAGAATGAAAGTGAACGAAAATGTTACACGTAAGGAAGAATTAGAAGGTGAATGAAAATGTTACAAGAAAGAAAAGAAAGAAAGAAAGAAATAAAGAAAGAAAAAAGTGAACGAAAATGTTACACGTAAGGAAGAATTAGAAGGTGAATGAAAATGTTACAAGAAAGAAAGAAAGAAAGAAAGAAAGAAAGTGAACGAAAATGTTACACGCAAGGAAGAATTAGAAGGTGAATGAAAATGTTACAAGAAAGAAAAGAAAGAAAGAAAGAAAGAAATAAAGAAAGAAAAAAGTGAACGAAAATGTTACACGTGAGGAAGAATTAGAAGGTGAATGAAAATGTTACAAGAAAGAAAAGAAAGAAAGAAAGAAAGACAGAATGAAAGTGAACGAAAATGTTACACGTAAGGAAGAATTAGAAGGTGAATGAAAATGTTACAAGAAAGAAAAGAAAGAAAGAAAAAAAAGTGAACGAAAATGTTACACGTAAGGAAGAATTAGAAGGTGAATGAAAATGTTACAAGAAAGAAAAGAAAGAAAGAAATAAAGAAAGAAAGAAAAAAGTGAACGAAAATGTTACACGTAAGGAAGAATTAGAAGGTGAATGAAAATGTTACAAGAAAGAAAGAAAGAAAGAAAGAAAGAAAGACAGAAAGAAAGTGAACGAAAATGTTACACGTAAGGAAGAATTAGAAGGTGAATGAAAATGTTACAAGAAATAAAAAAACAAAGCATCACACAAAGAAAAAGACACAAGAAATAAATAGAGAAAGAAAGACAGAAAGAAAAGTGTACGAAAATGTTTAAAGAAAGAAAGAAAGAAAGAAGTTGAATGAAAATGTTTCAAGAACGAGAGAAACAATGAAAGGTTAGTGCAAAATGTGACAAGGAAAAAGAAAGAAAATTATTTTGAAGAGAAAAAAATAAAGGAAGACAAAATTGACGAAGAAGAAAAACAGCACCCAGCACAACAAATCGAAAGTGGTGAAATGACAAACCCGGATGAAGAGATTGCAGGTACCTGGATGCATTGCTATTCGGTTTATGGGTAAACATCGTTCAGTGCCACGTTTCTGTTGAATCTAGAAAGTCACGTCAATTTCAACCCTTTTCACCGACCCCACCAATCATTTCGTTCACTTGCTAAGTGATCTTTCCTTCTGTTGTCCGTTCTCAATTTCGAATTCCTCACCTGACTGACATCTTTCTTTCTCTCTTTGTCACTCATTGGTTTACGAGCATATCACATGGAAACACCGCTTCTCGTATGATCACCAAAGTTAAACAACGTCTAACCAGGCCTGTAAACCTGATGTCCGCTCTCTCTCATCCATTCACACTAAAGCTCCTTTTCCACAAGATTCTATTCTCTTTAGTGTGTTCTCTGAGTGTTTAATTCTTAAGGCTTTCTGATTATCTTCTTGAGAGATTTTAACGGCCTCGTTCTGATTATAACTATGTCTTCTTTAAGTATTTATTTTCTTCAAAACTGAGCCGTGCTGGATATTTTCCTCGCCAGAATCCATCTTACATATTTATAAATCAACCATTCGTCCGTGTATTGAATGTTATCGACCCTAACCTCGCATCTTGACATCATTCACTTTCTCATTGCCGTGATGTGGCTTCCTTGCGTGTAAATATTTTTACGTCAATTGTTTTGATGAGCTTTCCTCCTCGATACCTCGACCGCATGAATTTAGACGCAGTACTCGACTGGCAATTAGGTCTCAACGCTTTATTGTTAAAACAGGTGACTCTAAGTTATATTCTAATCGTTTATTTCTTCTCAATATATTTCTTGTATAAACAATCTCTTCCGTTATGTACCGTAAGTTCTATGCTAACAGTTTCTTTTCGCTCACTTCCCCATCAGGCTCCATGATTTCCAGCCAATCTTCAAAAATTTAAATACAATGTCAATCGCTATCTACTGTCTTTCTGGTTACTCTTTCCTCTTACCGCTCATGATTAATGTTTCTGGTCCTAATTCTTTAACAACCTGTAATCCTTGTGTCTTCGTGGCTCTCCTGCCTTGCATGGAGTGATACCGATTAAAAAAGAAAAGGGAAAAAAAGGAAATTATTACAATTATATTGAATTTGGTCTTAACTAAGTACTCTATCTTTGTGATCTTGTGCCAGACTTTAATCTGCAATAATTAGCGGGCCTTAGTTTCTAGAAGAGAGCGCATTATCTGGCGTGATCAACAATCTGAACAAGGCCAGTATACTCGAAACGTCGATCACAATTACTTGCGACTTCGTGTTAGCAGAACCACATCGACGCCTACGCAATTTCGCTCACAGGGATTAGGTCAACACGTGGTACCGAGTTTGGTCTTAACTAAGTACTCTATCTTTGTGGCCTTGCGCCAGACTTTAATCTGCAAAAATTTAAATGCAATGTCAATCGCTATCTACTGTCCTCCTGGTTACTCTCTCCTTTTCACGCTCATTATTAATTTTTTGTTCCTAATCCTTTCCGGCTCCACACTTTCCGGCCAACTTTAATCTGCAAAAAATTAAACGCAATGTCAATCGCTATCTACTGTCCTCCTGATTACTCTTTTCTCTTTCTACACATTACTAATATTTCTATTCCTAGATCCTCCACACCTTGTAACTCCTTGTTTGCGGTGATATATATATTTTTTTTAAAAAAAAGCTCTTAATAAACTTTGTCTTTCTATTATTTCTCCTCGGCTCTGTTCAGTCATCCTTTTACTCATGGCCATTAAGTATATTATGCTTTTTCTTCCGCCGTTCCTTCTGGCCTCTGTCTATCCCGTGAGTATCAAATTTTCCAAGCCTTCCTCATTATATGCCCTACAGACCTCAACTGTCTATTCCTGATGATAAGTATTAGTTTCCTTTTCGTTTTCATTCATCAAAACTTATCAGAAAATAAGAACGGTAACTATAGTAAATTTAAAATTTATTGGTAATTGTCTAACATTTCCTCAACAAGCGTCTTTGTAAGTAACAGCGTATTTGTAAGTTAGACTATAAAGTTAAAGCGCTTACAATACAATAAAATGTTAGAATGTTTAAAATATTTCAAATTTCTAAAATTGCTAGGTTGTTAAATAATTATTTCTGTGATATTTTAAACTAAAAGTAAGTAATATTTATTTTAATTCAGATTGATTAAACTTTAAATCAGCTAATCTTCCTCAAAATAAACTTTCAGAAAAGTGCATTTTATTTTTGAAAGATTAGAGAATTAGATTGTGTTGATAGATTAGTCAATATGGGCGATTTTAGCAATTCAAAAAATAATTTTAATCAATTCAAATTTGGTTTCAAATACAGCAAAGTATTTTGCTTTTTGAAAATATTAAACTCAAACTATTAGCGTGGAATTAAAACTAAAATACAAGGTAACTAAAGCAGACCTTGCCGTTTGTGATTTATAAGAAAAAGAAGATATACAGCAAATTTAACATACTGTTAATCTTCAAAGTAATCCCCATCGGCATCCAGAACATTTTGCCAGTGTGCTTCCAGCTGTAAAATCCCCTAGAGTTAAAATTCAGGTGTCTTGGACGCAGACATGTCTGTATGTTCCTGCTACAAGTATGCCACTTTTGCGAAGGATTTGTCTTGAAGGTTGTTTAGGTAATGGAAGAGATGATAATTTTTTAGCGCAAGGTTCTGAGAGTAAGGTGGATGGCACAGTATCCCCCAACAAAGTTGCCGTATGGTATTCATGGCCACCCAGCCCACATGAGACCTGGCATTGTTATGGCGGAATAGTACACCTTTACGATTAACTAGTGCTGGCTGCCTCTGCTATAGTTCCTCTTGCACACGTTCCAACTGCTATGAGTACAGGTACGCAGTGATGGTTTCTTTGCGCCTTGGTAGCAGCTTATAGTGCAACACTCGTCGACTAGTCGCTAAATACAGCCTATAGCAGCCTTCAGGTTCTCATCATCCAGGACCTGTGGCTGACCACAACGTGGTTCATCACAAAGAGACAGATATCCCGAACTGAAATTCTGGAACCAATGCCTAATGGAGAGTTCACTCACAGCATTATCCCCAGAGGTTTGACGTATCTGGCGACTTGATGCGAACGAGATGCTTTAACATCGTCATGTTTTCTCGCCGCTGCTCGAGCTATGACTGACTTGTGTGCGCAACACACCTGCATTAGTCAAGACCTATGCTCCCAACACCTACTGCTTTTCCCAGCACGTGGCGCACTCATTTGTATAACAGTGATCTCTTTGGGCACCTCGGCGTGGTGTAATGGTTAGCAAGCTTGTCTTGCTAGATTAGTTACTACTTAAAAGTGGGTTCGATCCTTACTGGATGCTCCATGCTTTCGGCATTGTGCTACATCTAAGCTACGCTTGGAAAATCTTTATCAGTGATCACTTCTTTCGAGACAACGTAAAAAAAAAACAGCAACGACTTTTTTTGGTTACCTTATAAACGCTTCAAGAAAGATTTTTCATTTTTAAAATGCATTTTAAACTTTAGGCATCGCCATCTTTTAAAATAAAAAAAAGTTAAATTTACGCGTAATTTTTTTAAAAGAAATCATCACTTCTCGAAATGCGAGAGAATCCCACATTTTACGGAAAGGTTGGTAAGCCTATTTGCCTCTATCTATTCACTCTTTTATAACTGTAAAATTTGATCTATCGAACGGGGTTATGTTGAAATAAAGAGAAGGAATTTCTTTCGGAGGTTCCAATTTTTCATTAAAAGCGCGCCAAAGTGATCCTGGATTACAAATATACAAAGTCCAATGCGTGATATATCGACAATTTCGATAAAAGCCATGCATAGCCTTGCAGATTGCGAGTATTCTGAACTAACTCGTTATGACTCCCGTGTCTTGACTGCCTCATTCTTAAAAAAAACAAAAAAAACTCCCTTCTCTCCTAAAGAGAGGTGTAGACTACCTCAGCTCCTAAGGATCATGTCGGACTGGTTATGGTCAGGTAGCTGACATGTAAAACTGTGTCATACAACTAAATATTTACTGCAGCTCATCTTCATTCACGTACAATTATTTAAGATCAAAAGCCATGAGAGCCATTCCTGGTGTTGAATCAAGGCATTTTATCATTATTATTATTATTATTATTATTATTATTATTATTATTATTGTTGTTGTTGTTGCTGTTGTTGTTGTATTTTCTTTGATTTCTGGTGTATACTCATTTCTTTCCGACCAGAGACCTAAGGTTTGACCAGCACAGTTGGAGATTCCTCTCCAACTGTAGGATATCGACCAACCGCCCCATGCGGTCAGATGTGGCACAAGGCCGAATTTGATGTGGAGGCTCGGCCAAATATTCCCCGTAGAACCCGTATAAAACGGGGTCGGGTAGCTTGTTTCCAAGACGTGGCGATGCCCTTCAACATAGCTTCGTCTGGGGATCCTCTCTGCCCGGGGGCAGAGAGTTTGACCAGCACAGCTGGAAACGAATCTTTTAACTGCAGACCAACATACAGTATTTACTACTGTTTTTATGTGAATGGGGACAAACCCATTATCGTTCGTAGGTATGCTACATCAGTAGTAAAGAGGATATTATGTATTGTTTTTGTAATTCTGCAAATTTTACATATATTTGCCAATGATAATAACTTAAAAATTGCTATTTACGCCCGCCCCCCCATGTTCAGGACAAGTGAGCATCGAGTAAGTTTTCAGGGGAAATGGAACTAGAATGAATCTCGTATTTAAATAAGATTCGATAATCGATAATCGATAAGCTTAATCTGTGATCAAAGACTCCACCGAGAGGGCAGCCGACGTATGCATACCCACAAGTAAGAATGATCTGCTCATTTAATTTGGAAGAAACTCCTTGGCAAATAATTTCTAATTTCCTATTCGTGCCAGAGTTCAAAGTTGAAGCTAAAACTTAAAACCTAAAATTCAAACGCTGATTTTCATGTTACTGTATAACGCATTATTATTGCATTGTGTTTATATATATTTTAAATATAAAAATAATGGATGCCCTATTAATAAAAAAGGAAAAGCCAACAATCAATAATATTAATTACAAACACGGTCACAATGTACTGATCGTGTTCGGAAAATAAAACATTCCGATAACTCCACGCTCATACATAAAAAAACCTACACATTCACTTAAAAATAAAAAAGAAATCACCCTTGATAATGACTAAAAGAATAGCCGAAAGCGTTCGGATATGAAGGATGGAAAATTTTTACGCATTTTATGTCCAGAAAAGAAACACTTGTATGAACAAAAAAAAATTAAAATGAAACATGTATAAAAGAGAGATTGTTGCCCAAATACACAATCATATATATATATATAATCAATTCACCTTAAACAAGGCGAAAATGCCACTAAGACGCAAGGGTTTATTGGAATTGAAAGAGAATGAAAAGACTTTCGAAGGAGCCAGATACCCAATCCTAAACCGAAAATAAGGGATAAACCAATATTCTTGTTCAAAAGCTCGGTAAGGTGTGTGAACGGGGCGATATATATATATATATATATATATATATATATATATATATATATATATGCGAAATACGAACTAATAGAGAAAAATAGCGACATATACGGAATGCGCTGATTTTAAATCAACAGACCCGAACAGCTTATATATATATATATATATATATATATATATATATATATATATATATATATATATATTAAACTAGATAAAGTAGACTTTGGCTCTTAACTCAGGTGGAAAAACCTTTGAAACCGATGAGTCGACCTCTTTTTTAAAATATCCATGAGGAAAATTTAAACGAAATGAACAACATTCATCAAATATTTTCAGCCATTCGTAGCATCGATAGACCGAACACAAGGAGGAAATGTTCGATGGCCAAATGATGAAAACTGCCCTAAAGGTGTTAAGATTAAAGCTCAGGCATGCATTGATTTGTTCCTGAAGGCACACGTTCGAAAATAATTGAAACGCTTTCAGAAATATTTTCATCCGTTACAATGCTCCTATTAGCTTCAGCGAAGAAAAGTAACAATCAGAAAGTGACAATTGGAATTTGGAAGGTATATGTTGTGGAGGGAATTCTTAATGGCGTTAAAGGTAATAGAAGCGAGGAAATGGAATGGGTAACGTATTTGCCAAGTTTGAGAAAACTGAAAAAAGCGCAAATATAAGATTGATAAAGACAAGCGTAAAGGAACGGGTGTTATTGAAAACAACAAAAAATATAAAGAGCCATGATTTTCCACACCGTGAAGTGACATAGCACGTAGAGAGGGATTGGGAGAATGGTGAGTAGGCTGATGTTCCCAATGTCATCTTTTGTGTAAATATTAGGGAAATCTTCGAAATAATTTTGGTGTTTGAGGGCATTAGTTTTCTATACTCACCATCAAGGGCAGTGGCCGAGTGGTTAGAACGTTGGTTTTCTTACCATGAGACTCGGATTCGAATCTCACCACCGTTTGTCAAGAAGGTAACTTCTTGTTATTGGTCTGGAATGTAGCACATTTGGAAAGTTTCTGAAAACCATACCATGGGTTGAACCAAGCCTTATGAGTGAAATTAGCTAGGCGGAAGTCGTTAGGAGGTTGTGCTAGCAAGAAGTCACAAGTCATCGTGATCGAGGGTTTGAGCGTGCTAGCCTGGTTTCGACTGCTGATCACGTTAGGTAACTCTCTCTCTCTCTCTCTCTCTCTCTCTCTCTCTCTCTCTCTCAGAAATTGTAACTAAGGTTCGTTCAGCATAGTTGCTGTATGTGCGTGTTAAACAAACAAAAATGTGCCTGAGCAGGCGTCTGCAATGGGGATTAGCTAGCAGACCTTGTAAACTGGCATCATCGGATTCGAGTGTCCCACCCTCATTTTACAATGTATCGATCCGGAGTCCTCTATACTGCCTTCAGCAAATCGTTCTCAATAAAATGTTTGTCTGTATATTCATCGCTGTGTTCAAACTGTTGTATAACTATCTACTCGCATCCAACAGTGTAACAACTAATTTAAAAAAATGGTATAATAGAAAATGTAACTTTATACGATTTCCTTTCATGGATATTTTAATACTGCTATATTTCTTTGTGCCGCTTTCGAGTCCATATTTATTTATGACTAGCTTAAAAGCCGCCCTATCGAGCGGCATTTAAGCTAGCTCCTGTGAAGGACTTTTAGTTTTGGCCATCGTCTCACTAGCTAGGGAGGAATAGATGCGAGAGGCATAAAAAAAAACTACAGAAGAATTTAAGTATTGAATTAATGTTTAAGCTTACCTTTTTAAAAGTTCAACGATAATTCTTCTGCTGCCACTTAATTTAAAGCCGATTTCATGTACGTAGATCCGTATTTCCCGTACAAAGAATTATTTTTATTTCATGGATGACAGAACAGGAGACAATTTATCAGATAAAATTAAGATAGTGTAAAGGTGGAAAAACAGAAATTAGTTATACATTCAACATTTGAAGAGTTAGAGAATCATAACAGCTAATTAACTAAAACCTATAGTATGGAATATAATATATTAATATATATTTTAATCTCGGATAATCTGACAAACTGAATCTGAGCTCAACGAATATCGTTCCCTGATCCTAACTTTTATAGGGCTTTTGGATGAGCTATGAATCATTGAAATCGGGCCAGTGGGAGAGTAGGAGTTGCTTGGACACACACATGCACAAACGCACGCACACACACACACACACACACATACACTGTACTTTATATATATAAGATTTAAGCCCTGGCTCTGCGCCATACATTCTGATCTTCTCTTTAAGGTTGGATAGAAATATGATAAAAACGCAAGTAACAATTGAATCTATTATTTCAAAAGAGCGATATCGGTTCTTTTCCTGATCCTTTTTTTCTAATATTTGAATCCTGAAAATCAAAGAGAATTTATTTTGCAACATTGCTTTTTTTTATACCGCCATCTTCCTTCAAGACGCTAGCGTGCATGGCGCTCTGCGGATTTCTTTTCTGTCAGTTGGCAAACCTTCTAAGGAAAGACACTGAAGTAAGTTCTTGTGCCTTTTCACTGTTAGAATTCAGTTTTCCTTCTCTTAGACTGGTTGTCATCCAACACTAGAGAGTTCATCTACCTGGCTATTTAACCCATAGGGTGAAGAAGAAGAGATGGATTCAGATCTTTTTATATAACGCCATGTTTCCTGAGAAATTAAGCAAGCATGGTTCTCCATAGTTTCCTTTTCTGTCAATTGCCAGGTCTTCTAAGGAAAGATAGTGGAGTGCTTTTCTCACTGTTAAGAATTCAGAGTTTCCCCTTTTTTTTAGAGTACTTGCCACTCAAGTTTAAAGAGACTAGTTTACTCTTCTATTTAACCCATAGCAAGGGGAGAAGATTTGTACTCCTATTTTGTTTTAATACAATGTTCCTTCAGGGTGTAGGCGAACATGATTTTTACACGGGCTTTTCTTTCATTATCTGTGAATTGTCATACATTGTTGGAAAATTAGTGGAATGGTTTCCTGATGCCTTCTCTACAGTTTGGAATTTATGGTTTTCCTTCTCTTTTACTGGTTATTCTAGATGGTTATTGTTATGGTCCAGTTCCTTGTACCACGGTGATAGTCCAAGTTAGAACCAATAAAGAAGAACGCGAACACAGGTATGGAATAACACAGATATATTACAAACAGGAATATATACAGGGAAGTAGAAGTGTTAGTATGAACAATCAGGTTTAGTAGAGAGAACAATGTAGTCTCGACCAGTATCATTATTCCAATGTCTTGTAGTAATTGTCTGAACGCGACTCTGTTTCGGACTGCCTCTGACTCGACTCTTGACTCGAACAACTGATTCGACTTGAACTACTGACTATATTTAATCACCTCCCCCCACGTGGGCATCATGTGGCACAAGGCCGGTTTGACGTGGGATCTCCGAGCTCCTGGGCTCGGCCAAAAATATGTCCATTGAACCCGTATAAACGGGTTCAGGGTCGTTTTCCTCCCCGAAAGAGAATCCGCCCTTCGGCGTAGCCTCCTTTGGGTTCCGAAGGCAGAGAGTTCAACCGATCTGTCGTTCAAGAGTTGAGCGACTGACGATATTCAGTCACCCCCCACCACGAGGGCGTCATGTGGCACAAGGCCTTTTTAATGTGGGATCTCCGAGCCCGTGGGCTCGGCCAAAAATATGCCCATTGAACCCGTATAAACGGGTTCAGGGTCGGTTTACCTCCCCGAAAGAGAATCCGCCCTTCGGCGTAGCCTCGTTCGGGTTCCTCCCCGCCCGAAGGCAGAGAGTTCAACCGATCTGTCGTTCAAGACTTGAGCGACGGACTATATTTAGTCGTCCCCCCACGAGGGCGTCATGTGGCACAAGGCCTTTTTAACGTGGGCATTTCCGAGCCATTAGGCTCGGCCAAAAAATAGCCCATTTGAAACCGTATAAACGGGTTCAGGGCCGGTTTTACCTCCCGAAGGAGACTCCGCCCTTCGGCGTAGCCTCCTTCGGGTCCGTAGACAGAGAGTTGAACCGAACTGTCGCTCAAGAGTTGAGCGACGGACTATATTAGTCGTCCCCACGAGGGCGTCATGTGGCACAGGGCCTTTTTAACGTGGGCATTTCCGAGCCATCAGGCTCGGCCAAAAAATAACCCATTTGAAACCGTATAAACGGGTTCAGGGCCGGTTTTACCTCCCCGAAGGAGACTCCGCCCTTCGGCGTAGCCTCCTTCGGGTCCGTAGACAGAGAGTTGAACCGAACCGTCGCTCAAGAGTTGAGCGACTGACAATATTCAGTCACCCCCCCACGAGGGTGTCATGTGGCACAAGGCCTTTTTAACGTGGGCATTCCCGAGCCATTAGGCTCGGCCAAAAAATAGCCCATTTGAACCCGCATAAAGGGGTTCTGGGCCGGTTTTACCTCCCGAAGGAGACTCCGCCCTTCGGCGTAGCCTCCTTCGGGTTCCTCTCCGTCCGTAGACAGAGAGTTGAACCGAACCGTCGCTCAAGAGTTGAGCGACGGACTATATTTAGTCGTCCCCCACGAGGGCGTCATGTGGCACAGGGCCTTTTTAACGTGGGCATTTCGAGCCATTAGGCTCGGCCAAAAAATAGCCCATTTGAAACCGTATAAACGGGTTCAGGGCCGGTTTTACCTCCCCGAAGGAGACTCCGCCCTTCGGCGTAGCCTCCTTCGGGTTCCTCCGTCCGTAGACAGAGAGTTGAACCGAACCGTCGCTCAAGAGTTGAGCGACGGACTATATTTAGTCGTCCCCCACGAGGGCGTCATGTGGCACAAGGCCTTTTTAACGTGGGCTTTCCGGAGCCATTTGGCTCGGCCAAAAAAATAGCCCATTTGAACCCGTATAAACGGGTTCAGGGCCGGTTTTTACCTCCTCGAAGGAGACTCCGCCCTTCGGCGTAGCCTCCTTCGGGTTCCTCTCCGTCCGTAGACAGAGAGGTAAACCGAACCGTCGCTCAGAAAGTGAGCGGCGGACTCTTTGCCTACTCCTGAGGCGCAGTATATATTAATTATGGAATAGTCCATTATTATTATTATGGCTAAGATCCCATAACAGTTATTCTATTTTATTTAAAGAATTTGCAATAAGTTTACGGTATTTACTTGACCCCACCCCACTGGGTCAGGTTGTGACACAAGGTCAGTTTTTAACGTGGGCACCCGAGTGTTTTCACTCGGGCCGCTGGTCTAAGCTGGCTATAGCTTGTCCAATCTGGTCAGAGTTGGTCTAAGCTAGTCATAGTCGTGATACCACCAGCACAGGGACGGAGCCCTGTGACCGGTAAGTATCCGAGCGCGTACACCCCTCCAAAAAGGAATTTTCGCGCCTTTGCAATAAGTTTACTTCTATATAATAAATGCGAATGTCAATTTTACTCCTAAAGGCCGTAGCCCAATATATCACACCATTTTGGAATCAAGCCGACTCCGTGAGCAAGTTAAAAACATTCCGGTTCGGATCCAGACCTGCAATCCTGAAATTTTGGATTCCTAAGTTTTAATTACTGCGATTGTTTTCGACCATTTGTTTACGTGATGTTTTGTGACTAATTTTTTTGAACGATAAGAGTTTTATATAACTTGAAAATAAACTTGGGAATAATCAAAATTAATTTGCGAAATCCAGCGAAAGTCACTCATGAAAGTAAGGACCTACGTACATCAAATTATCTTTAAATCAAGTAGCGATAGAAGAATTATCGTCGAACTTTTAAAAGGTAAGCTTAAATATTAATGCAGTATTTGAATGCAGCGATCAATTTTGAGTTCTTCTGTATTTTATTGATGTCTACTCCTCTTTACCTATTGTGACGAAGGCCCAATCAAGTGCCCTTCGTGGGAGCTAGTTTAAATGCCGCCCGATAAGGTAAATTAAGCTAGTCAAGATAAAGTAGATTAAGCTAGTCAAGCTATATAAACATCGCTAAAATATATATCGAGTCAAAAATATTCAACACGGGTGCGAACGAGTTGGAGGATTGCTCCATCAGAGCGGGTTGGGGGGGGGCATAATTTCATTAGCCTAGGTGACCAACATATGATCATAATTCGGCGTAATGGATAACGGCTCGGAAGAAAAAGTTCGAATTCCAGTCGAGTTTGTTACATTCACTAACGTGCAAATATCCTTAGGAAAGCTTCTCTCCCAAATCTATGGGTTAAATAGGACAGACTGGGATCTTATAGACTTCGTTTAAAACCAGCCTATCACGTAAAGTAACGGCAGCCTACTACAGCAATTTTTCAGCTAAGTCAATCATGAATCGAAAAGAAAATGCTAGCCCAAGCGTGCATCACCCATGGCATTTAAGGAGGAAATGCTCTTTCGAATGCCCGCAATGGATTCAAGAATAAATGTATCCACGCTAATTGGGTGATTGAAAGTACATTCACATTACATAATGTTATGGGATTTCAAACAAGAGAATAATGCTATGGAGACATTTTTTTACACTCATGTTCACTCTGTATAATGCCCAAGAGCCAGTCGAGGTAGAGGGTTACGTTACTAGACAGTTTATACGAATACGAGAAGATAAAGTTAACCCTAGACTTGAACAGATTAAGATAGTAATGATCGGGGAAACATCCCCTTGGGAGTCGGTTCTACAGAGCAGTGCTTCGCGGGAAGAAGCTGGAACTCCTCACCAATGTAATACAGAGGGAATGTCGGTGATCTGCTACAATGTGAGTGGCATGGCGTGTCCTTGCCGTGAAGGTTTTATCCGAGCACTTTCCGTGGAAGTAGCGACAGAGAGGCCTGTGGGAGAGAGAGGATGGAGGGTGGAGAATGATTCGTCACCCACAGGGGCTCGGAGGCACTATTGGACACTATCAAAGATATAGAAAATATGGGGTGTTTAAAGTCAGAGAGACATAACTAACCGGCGTGTATGGAATTGGTTTACGAAGGTTCATTCCGGAGAAAAAGGCCTTTGGAAATTATTCAGACTGGGGCGTTCGTTGGACTTTGATGATGAATTTATTAATGGAAATAATCCACGACTAAGTATCCGGGAATTAGCAAAGATACGAAATAAATCACAATCTGCCATACTCATTTTCTAAGGGTAGCTTAGATGTGGCACAAGGCTGAAAGTATAAAGCACCCAGTGAGGATCTAACACACTACTCAGTTGTAATTGTTCTAACGAGACACGCTTACTAACCATTATACCACGTCGAGGTGGCCAATGATTTTCTAAACGTAGCATAGATGTGGCACAAGGCCGAGAGTATGGGGTACCCAAGGAGGATCGAATGCACTCTTCACTTTGTAACTGTTTTAGCGAGACACGCTTACTAACCATTATACCACATCGAGGTTGCCAATGATTTTCTAAACGTAGCATAGATGTGGCACAAAGCCGAGAGTATGGGGTACCCAAGGAGGATCGAATGCACTCTTCACTTTGTAACTGTTTTAGCGAGACATGCTTGCTAACCATTATACCACATCGAGGTTGCCAATGATTTTCTAAACGTAGCATAGATGTGGCACAAGGCCGAGAGTATGGGGTACCCAAGGAGGATCGAATGCACTCTTCACTTTGTAACTGTTTTATCGGGACATGCTTGCTAACCATTATACCACATCGAGGTGGCCAATGATTTTCTAAACGTAGCATAGATGTGGCACAAGGCCGAGAGTATGGGGTACCCAAGGAGGATCGAATGCACTCTTCACTTTGTAACTGTTTTAGCGAGACACGCTTACTAACCATTATACCACATCGAGGTGGCCAATGATTTTCTAAACGTAGCATAGATGTGGCACAAGGCCGAGAGTATGGGGTACCCAAGGAGGATCGAATGCACTCTTCACTTTGTAACTGTTTTAGCGAGACATGCTTGCTAACCATTATACCACATCGAGGTGGCCAATGATTTTCTAAACGTAGCATAGATGTGGCACAAGGCCGAGAGTATGGGGTACCCAGTGAGAATAGAACGCACTATTCGGTTTGTAACTGTTTTAGAAGGAGACAAGCTTGCTAACCATTATACCACATCGAGGTTGCCAATGATTTTCTAAACGGCATAGATGTGGCACAAGGCCGAGAGTATGGGGTACCCAAGGAGGATCGAATGCACTCTTCACTTTGTAACTGTTTTAGCGAGACATGCTTTAACCATTATAAATCGAGGTAGATTTTCTATAGATGTGGCACAAGGCCGAGAGTATGGGGTACCCAGTGAGAATAGAACGCACTATTCGGTTTGTAACTGTTTTAGCGAGACAAGCTTGCTAAACTTTACACCACGCCAACTTGTTCAAAAGTGATTATCCAAGCATAGCTTAGACGTGGAACAAGGCCGAAAGTAGGGCGCACCCAGTGAGGATCGAAATCACTACTCAGTCGTAACTGTTCAATAAGACAAGCTTGCTAACCATTACACCGCCTCGAGGTGCCCATTCACAATCTAACATATGCCCCCATTTTAAAAAAGACAATGAAAGTAAGCAAATTGTTTGTTTGTTTGTTTGTTTGTTCCACACGCTCTTAACGAATAAAAAAATGTGGATCATTGATAAACAAAAACGGAAATTATTTATGACTCAGATTAATAATCTACCCGTGAAGTTGAGTTGAAGTTCTTCAAGCAGTTGATTTTTATAGCAACTTCCAAAGAGAAAAATACGGGAATAAATCTTTCTCAAGACACGAACTTGAATCCATTATTTTTGGAAGCCTGCCGTTCAGCCAACTTTAATCTGCAAAACTTTAAATGCAATGTCAATCGCTATCTACTGTCTTTCTAGTTACTCTTTCCTCTTACTGCTCATGATTAATGTTTCTGGTCCTAATTCTTCAATAACCTGTAACCCCTTGTGTCTTCGTGGCTCTCCTGCCTTGCATGGAGTGATACCGATTAAAAAAGAAAAGGGAAAAAAAGGAAAATTATTACAATTATATTGAGTTTGGTCTTAACTAAGTATTCTATCTTTGTGGCCTTGTGCCAGACTTTAATCTGCAAAAATTAGCGGGCCTTAGTTTCTAGAAGTGAGCGCATTATCTGGCGTGATCAACAATCTGAACAAGGCCAGTATACTCGAAACGTCGATCACAATTACTTGCGACTTCGTGTTAGCAGAACCAAATCGACGCCTACGCAATTTCACTCACAGTGCTTGGGTCAACCCGTGGCACCGTTTATCAGGCTCTTTCCACGCAGGGATCACCTACCCCAGGCTGATATTATCAAGAAGTCACCTTCCTGCCAGATCGATCATGGTGAGATCGGAACTCGTGTCTTATGGTCGGAAAACGAACGTTCTAACCACTTGGCCATAGTATATCTATATAATGTATATAGATAAAACGCTGACTCTATTAATACAAGTTAGCTTACCACCTACGAGCCTGCTAATGATTTGTTTGGTTGGGACAGTTTCATAATTTGTGTCGGAGAAAACTTCTCCAAGCTGCCAGAGATTAACCCCCCCGCCCAACCCTCTCTAGGATTTTCAGTTGAATTGCACTTAATGTGAGCAACTCAGGTGAAGTAATTTCTGGGAGTGTGTATTTAATCTCAGCACCGGTGGGAAAATAACTACGTGACACGTTATTAATGTCGGTTTGGATAAATAGCAGGGGAGGATTCTCTTTTGAAAACATTGAAGGGTGATGCTATGATGAGCTCCGAATACCCCTGGGATGGAATCAGGTCTGGAGAGATCACGCCTGTGTCGGTACACGATGATTTAAGTAGGGGTGGGGGGTCATAAAAGATTCTCTATTTATAATAGGCAGGTGTTGGCAGAAATGGATAGGAATTTCACAGTCTTTAGCTAACGTAAAAGAATTCTTTGTTGGCGTTCTCTCTCCCCCTCTCTCTCTCTCTCTCTCTCTCTCTCTCTCCATCTCTCTCTCTCTCTCTCTCACTTTCTCTCTCTCGCTCCCTCTCTCTCTATCTCTCGCTCTCTCGCTTGCTCTCTCTCTCACACACACACACACACACATACAGACACACGCGCGCGCACGCACACACTCATATACGACAATAATAATAATAATATCCAGTAAATTTTCGGTGCACAAATCCTGGAATTGTTCTAATTAGGCTGGTGATAAGGGAAATAGCAAGCTGTTACAAGAATCTATCTTACATATTTATAAGTTAAACTTGGAATCCGCTAATTTCCTGGAACTTCGAAAGGACGTGTCGTCTCTCCCTGAATTTGGAACGCCACACTTTATACTAACACTGTTTTAATGAATCAAATGCACGTAACGCCTGATTAACCAACAAAAATCAAACAACGCAAAAATAAGAATGCCAATATTTTTTCCCTCTTTTTTCTCCATATTTCATTCTCTGATGAAGATATAATAAAAGTGAAACATGTTAGATTGATAAACCATACCTATTTATTCTTTATCCTATCATATTTATCAGTCTATTTTTCGTCCACGTATTGAATATTGCTGCCACATCTGGTCAGGTGCTTCTATATATTTAGAGAGTTTTGATAAGATCCAAAGAAGAATCTGCAATGTTATTTCTCCTGACCTGGCATCCCGGCTTCAGTCACTTTCTCATAGTTTCCTTGTGGCTTTTTTTATAAGCATCCTCCTCGATATGACAGTAAACTACATCCGACAACAAAACGTCTGATCAAGAAGTTTTGAAGATCGTGGAACAACCTCCTAATTGCTGCTGTTCGCAGGTTCAACCCTGATGCGGGGTGGGAGCACCTGTTAAGGTCCCAACTATAAGCAAATAATTAATCCCCAAACTGGTGTCAAAACACTATGCAAATACATTTTTATAGTAAAAATACCAGGAATACATTTTGATAATAAAAATATTAACAGTATTACATTAGACAAAAGAAATATTACCAGCAATACATTTTTGTAAATGAAATTAATAATGGTCCTAAAAAAATTAAATTTCGGCATTAAATGACCCATAAGGTGTTGATATGCCTCTAAAAAAACGAACGAACAATATCCTGTTTCTATAAATATTTAGTTGTTCTGATGAGCTTTCCTGTTTGGTATCTAGATTTTATGAATTTAGATTGGCGGTTAGGGTTAGTCATTTTACAGTTGAAATGGCTAGATGTAACCGTAAGTTCTATATTAATAATTTCTTCAAGTGCTTGAATTTCCCCAATTTGGGACTTTGCACTTGATATGGGCAACAGGGAGGAAGTAATTTCTTGGAGTGTATTTAATTTCAGCACCGATGGAGAAAATAACTAGAGGACACATTATTAATGTCAGTTTTCATTAATAGCAGGATAGGATCCTTTTTTTAAAAAAAAAAAATATTGAAGCATGGTGCTATGATAAGCTCCAAATACCCCGAGGGGACAGGTCTGGAGAGATCTCGTGTAAGCCAGTCCAAGGTGACAAGCAGGAATCATAAAACCTAATAGTCGGAGGGTGCTGACAAACTCACAGTGTCTTTCCAAAGAGTGAGTATTCACTGAACATTAACGTGATTTATTTTGTCATGTTTAGTCTGTAACAACAGCAAGAAAAATGGCGCGATCAAGCTAAAACTTCGATCACGTGACCACAATAGTACCAACTATAAGTACGCAGAAGGAAGTGAGACAAACCTAAAGATATATTATGGCGAAAGTGCGGGTAATCTTTGACTTACTATCGTATATATATATAAATACATTATAGGTACACTGCTTGATTTATTTATGTCAATAAACTCTACCATGTCTCTCTAACATCCCCTTATAACTCTCTCTGTTAAATTACAAAAACTTACACGACCCATCAATTTTCCTTTCATTTTTCGTTTCATCTTTTGGAAGTGCTATCTGATGATCCGGCGTCCTTTAAAAGTGCTCTGGTGAAATAAATTATTATAATGGAGCCTTAAAGTGGTCTGTTTTTTCTTTAAAATAAATAAATATATATAGACAAACGAACAAACTTTACCTTAACAACATGTTTCACCCTCTAATGTACTTCATATATATATATATATATATATATATATATATATATTATGAAATGGACAAAGTCCGACAATTATTATGTTTATACATTCTTTTTTATAGATACAAATATTTAAGTAAATGCCCTGTTTATAATAAACAGTATTAACAACATTACCGGCCTGAATGTCCGAGAAATTTTCATAGAAAATATGCGTCCTCTGACAGGAATCGAACCTGTATCCTATACGGAACCGTCATATAGCCCGACGTGCTTTACCGATTTAGCCAGAAAGGAGCGTTTCGGTTACCAAGTTCGATTTTACTGTTTTTAAACTACAATTCTCCATGATTTCTCTCGTACATTCATATCTGCTCGATGCGTATCTAAATGTAAACAAATGACGTCACACATTATGAAATGGACAAAGTCCGACAATTATTTTAAGACATTTTTATGGTTTATGTTTTTGTATCTAAATCGGTAAAGCACGTCAGGCTCTATGAAGGTTCCGTGTCGGATACAGGTTCGATTCCTGTCGGAGGACGCATATTTTCTATGGAAATTTCTCGGACATTCAGGCCGGTAAATGTTAATACTGTTTATGATAAACAGAGCATTTACTTAAATATTTGTATCTATAAAAAAAAGAATGTATAAGCATAAAAATGTCTTTATATATATATATATATATATATATATATAAGAAAATACAAATTTCATCACAATAACAAGATTTACTCACTTTTATTTATTAGGCTTTAAATTGCATCACTTAGCGTCCTACAAACTTTATCTTTACTTACACAGCTTTAAGAATATTTTAGAGAGTTCTTAAATTAAAAATGTTGTAAATTTAACGATATTTCCCTCCATTTTAATTCTCTTTAGAAATACGTGTTGCAATATAAAATCCTTACATTTATAAACTCCATCAGGGGACGAAACAAGTGGGTAAAAAAAAAAATTCTTATTTGTTTTTATCGACGTATGAGGGTCAAGCAACTGAGTTTCTAGTAAACGACAGCAGGACACCTGCACATATGATTTGATTATAGTGGTGAAGGCTTTGTGTAGAACCAACCAGACTTTTTGGAGAGTCAAATATAGAAACCTGGTGCAATACGTGCCACAAGGTCCCCAAACCACCCTACGCAGGTTTTGAATTCAGAGTTACCATCCTGCTATTTACGCATAGGTGGAGGGAAAAGAAGAGGATTCATACCTTTCCCAAGGGCAATACCACGTAAGTGAATGTAATAGATTCGACTATATATAAGAAAATACAAATTTCATCACAATAACAAGATTTACTCACTTTTATTTATTAGGCTTTAAATTGCATCACTTAGCGTCCTACAAACTTTATCTTTACTTACACAGCTTTAAGAATATTTTAGAGAGTTCTTAAATTAAAAATGTTGTAAATTTAACGATATTTCCCTCCATTTTAAATCGAATTGTAGGTATGTATGAGGCACGGTGTAGAAATGGATAGCCGAATTCGAACTCGGCTATCCATTACTACACCGTGCCTCATACATACCTACAAACATATATATATATATATATATATATATATATATATATATATATATATATATATATAATTGTGTATTTGGGCAACAATCCCTCTTTTATGCAAGTTTCAATAAAAACGACAGACAAGGTACTGAGGTGAAGTTTTTTATTTAAATTTTCTTGTCTTTTTAGAATTTTCTTCGTTTAATGGCGTAAATTATGTCGAAATTGTCCAAATGTTTTGTACATCCAAGCGCTTTCGGCTGTACTTTTTGCTAATATCAAGGAGGATTTTATTTTTTATTTTAACAGAATGTATGGATTGTTTTATGTATATATCTAGAGTTGCAGGAATTATGTACCAAAAAGAAGAAAAATTACAAGAACACAAGTAATTTATAAATTATGCGAACACAAAATATATTAAAGAACAAAATTTAACCGCGGTACCTTGTCAATCCTTTTTAATGAAACTTATATATATATATATATATATATATATATATATATATATATATATATTCATTTCACATACGCCAATGTACAAGCTTGCACTCCCATACACACACAGGGATAACATAAACATGTTTATGTTAAGAACGACACTCAATCTTCACGTATGCGCGTACCTTTTTCACAAAAATACTTATGTGTACTCCATTTCCCCCAAGGGGTCTTTGACAGGAGCTCATGTATCGGCCCACTGAGTTACATTCAGAACCTGGCCTGCTGATTATTACTCAGGGGTGCGCTCTTCGAAAAGCATATCGCCACCCATATATTCCATATTGCTGTTATGCAGGAATAAAAACACAGACCTGAGGGACAGAGATAACATCCGGGAGTATATATACATATATATATATATATATATATATATATATATATATATATATATATATATAACTACTTTATATCAGAACACACACATATATATATATATATATATATATATATATATATATATATATATAACTACTTTATATCAGAAACACACACGATAACCTGAATACATAGTAGGCAACAGTTTATTTTGGGAGATAAAGGTGTCACCCTGTTTTGTCCAAATTTAGTCCTTTGGTGGTGAAATTGGAGTGACCTCTCCAGGGCGCAACTCTGGGCGATGCTGTATGGTGGCCGGGCACTGTCCAGATTACATGCCGCCGTTCTCGGCCGTACCGATAAGATTCAAAGGAATTACATTTGGGCTGCAGGAGATGCCGGAAAATTTGTCAGTGTTGACAGTCAACCGCCTTCGGGGTTTCTCTCTTGATTTACCTCTATAGCCTTTTCCGCGTTTGGATATGACCGCAAGGCAGCGGAGGTTTAAAATCAAGGTTTTCCTTCCGCTAGACGGACTGCCTTCCAGGGCTATCGAACATTATCTACCCGATGCAGCTGTTTAAGAGGCGCCAGTTTTCCGCTTTCGCCCATTCTCCAGTATGCGTATGTATAGGTACCTCAATAAAAGCGATACGTAAGGTTTAAAATGCATTTTCTAAAATGTAAATTATTTTTTGAAGCTTTTATTTTAGGTTTAATTCCAAGCTAATAGATTAAATTTAATATTTGCAATAAGCAATTTCCAACCGAATTTAAATTTATTGGAATGAGTTTTTTTTTTTTTTTCTTGTAAGTAAAAACGTTAAAATCGTCTATATTGATAAAGCTGTAAAGAGAAGGTAATTCTCGTTAATAAAAGAATATTTCAAAAATAAAATATAGTTTTCTAAAACTACATTTTTTGTAAGAATATTAGTTGATTCCAAGTTTAATTAATCTGATGGTGAATAAATAATACGTACTTTTAGTTTAAAATATCGCAAAAAACATTTTTAACACGGTGGTGTGTGTTTTAATGAGGTGTTGACAACGTTATTAGTAGACGTATATTTGCGAATTTTTGCTAAGTAGGCTATAACAGTAACAATTATTTAACGAATATAACGTGAGCGCCTTTTTCATATAATTTTTTAACTGCCCAATAATCTTAACAAATTAAGTAAATATTTCAAGTAATCTAATATTCTATTGAATTTTAAGTACTTTGGCTTTATAATCTTACTTACGAAGACACTTGTTGAGGAAATGTTAGAAAATTACCAATAAATTTTATACTTCCGATAGTCACTGCTCTTATTTCCTGATAATGCTGTGTGCGGACGTCCGTATTTACAAAATGGACAAATTTATACATACATAAGATATATTCACAATTCTTTTTAAATACAGGGTGTCACCAAAAATTTGACATAACTGAAAATGTGAATATCTGAGTAACTACATGTCCCAGTTGAACAATAAAAGATTTATTTAACAAAATTCGAACAAGATATTCAGAGAGATGTAAATTTTATAACCGATTTCATAAAACTTCATAAAATGTTAAACATACACACCACGTGTGACGTGTCACACGTCAAGCGAGTGGTCCAGTTCCTGCCAACCACGCCGTAGCACGTCTTGCGCAGCACTCTCGGTGATTTTCTGCTTAAGATCCTTTTGGCTTGTAGAAGGAGGGGGATATAGACCTGTCCTTTCACATAGCTCCATAGAACACTCTCAGTTGACTGTGTTGGAGCATATTGTAACATGCAGAATGTCTTTTCATTTCTAGTAAATGTCATTCTTCACCCTGACAAAAATTAAACTTAGTTTTTACACATTTTGTTAAAATTTTAAATCATTTGAGCAAGAAGTAACTATGGGGGATACCCTGTATGTCGGGTCATTGAATTGTAGTGACCTTTATTAGTAAATTAGTAAATTAGTAAATATAGTCTTAATTTAATAACAATATGGCTTGACCGCTACAAGTTAACAAATTTTAAAAGATTTAACTTTTAAAATTGTGTATTAATTTAATTATAAAAATTTATAAACATTTAAATATGTTTATATATTTATATAATTATTTTTTAAAACATGAAAACTTCTTGTAAAAATTCATTATTCATCAAAAATTTATTTTTTAAGAAAATAGTGTCCATAATATATTTCATACATAAAAGCAATTCAAAACTTTTCTAATTAACTAATTTCTCAGTTTTATTGATTTTTTTTTATTTTACGATCTAGAACAAATTTTCTGTAACTAGAGGTCTTGTTTATCCAAATACATTTCATCATTTAAATTCTCCGAGGACTTGTCCTTATAACTAAGATAAACATTAAGCGCTATAAAAAAATAATTTCTTGAAATTTCATAAAATTAAATAAATGTGGTGGATGGAGGAAACAAATGTCCTAAACATATTTCTACAAAGATTTTCTAATGAAGAAATATTTCAAAAATAATTTCATTCATTTGTAAGTCCTGAATGTCTCATTAAAATCCGACAATTATACGTTTTTTGCTATTTTTTTTTTTTTTTTTTTTTTTTACAAATTATTGCAAAAAACCCACTCAAATTTGCCATATAAATTTATGGTACAACATTGTCATCGGAGAAACAAGATTTTTAACCAAAATTTCAAAGGTTCTAAAAAGTGTGAATAAATCAATTTAAAAAATCCATTATATATATATATATATATATATATATATATATATATATATATATATATATATATATATATAAATTATGGAAAATAAAAGCATAATATATTTTTAAAAATCCACTTTACAAACAAAAACCTATGCGGTTTCTGTCTTTTAATATATAAACTTTTCTCTCGTTGGAACAACTGTAACCTCTTACCTTATATATATATATATATATATATATATATATATATATATATTATAAAAAGGGAGAAACAGCAAAGTTTTTTTGTAATGTGGATTTTTTTAATTTACATATGCTATATTTTTCATAAAAATATGGAAAATAAATAGGCAAAAATTATGGAAAATAAAACATAATATATATTTTTTTAAAAATCCACATTGCAACAAAAAGCGTTAGCGGTTTTTAATATATACACTTTTCTCTCGTTGGAGCAACTATAACCTCTTCCTTTATATATATATATATATATATATATATATATATATATATATATATATATATATATATATATAATGCAAGTAAAAGGTATGTCAGCTAAGTGATTAATGTTACCTTCAGCATGCTGATCCAAGAACTTCATAGACGAACCCTCTAGGAATTACTCCGTCCACTCCTCAGAGGGTATCAACAATTGATTGCTTATACTTCTCTATTTTTCTTTTCATATGCACTTTTCATTAAAGCAATTTTTTCATAATATATGTGTGCGCGTGAGTACGTGTGTCCGTTCGCGCGCGTCCACGCGTTCGTCTGCGCGTATGTCTGTACGTAATGGTTAGTTCGCCTTTTTGCCGTTTTGTTTTGTTTTTTGTTTTTCACTTTACGCAATAAGGGGTGAGTGCAAAGTAAAAAAAAAAAGGTGGGGCAAAAAGGAGAACTAACCACGACATACGCGCAGACGGACGCACGCGCGCGAACGGACACACGTACTCACGCGCACACATATATTATGAAAAAAATTGCATTTGATATTTGGAGTGGTCACCAATGATGGCGACGTTATGCCTCCATTTATCTACAAACTAGGCCTCACGCTCAACACGGAGGCATAAATCAAGTGCCTTGAGCAGGTAGTGCTGCCCTGGATCAAGAGGGTGGCTGCTGGAAGCCCTTGTATATGGTAGCAGAACTCTGCTCCATGCCACACAAGCAGGAGAACCCAGTCATGGCTGTCAGACAATTTCTGCGGCCACATCACCCTTTACACTAGCCAACAAACACCCACGTGTGTAAACCTCTTTATTCTTTGTGGAGCGCAGTGAGCGAGAGATCAACAAAACTCCTTATAACACCAAAGATGAAATAAGGATTCAACCACTGCCTCCAGACGACTTCGAAATCTCCTGCATCTCTCCTGGGCGGTCTCCTTGTTTAAGTAGGTGAATATTACCATAAATCCTTTTATGGCAGTATTCAACAACTTTTTTGTTGCAATGTGCATTTTTTTATATATATTATGCTTTATTTTCAATAATTTTTGCCTATTTATTTTCCATATATTATGAAATATAAAGCATAATGTATATTTAAAAAAAATCCACATTACAACGATAAACCTTTTGCAGTTTCTCCTTCTTTTTAACATATATATATATATATATATATATATATATATATATATATATATATATATATATAAGGTAAGAGGTTATAGTTATTCCAACGAGAAAAAAAGTGTATAAATTAAAAGACAGAAACCGCATAGGTTTTTGTTTGTAATGTAGATTTTTAAAAATATATATTATGCTTTATTTTCCATAATTTTGCCTATTTATTTTCCATATTTTATGAAAAATAAACCAATACATATATTTTTTAATAATTCACATTACAACCAAAAACCTTTGTGGTTTGTCTCTTCTTTTTAATATATATAGATAGATAGATAGATAGATAGATAGATAGATAGATAGATAGATAGATAGATAGATAGATATGGGTAATTAATAATGTACATACACGCATATACAAATATTAAGCTATGAATTTCATCAGATGATATGACTGATAATTCAATTATGGAAGCAGCTAACTGTCGCTAAAAGCCACCCCACTGTTTACTTTAAGATGAGATTGATTCACATTCTCGATCGTCTAATTTTGTATGAGCAAAAGCATTCCAAATGTGAGGAGATATTCATCTCGTTTCTTTTTTTTTTATTTTAACAAATAACTAAGTGTTTATTAGTCTATTCAGAAAATAATGATTCATTCTAGGAGGGACGGAATAAAAACCCGATCATAGGGATGAAAAATTCAATGTACTTATTAGCATGATTTCGTTAAAAACAACGAATAGAGCACTGAACACTGTGTAGTATATTTCCTTATATGGTAATGACGATCTAGACTATTGTTTCCCAAATGAAGAACAGATTTGAAGCAACAGATTTGAAGATCGCTTGAGACGTAAAACTAATATTTACCATGTTGATCCTAAAGTCCTATCTCCCCTCCTATATATATATATATATATATATATATATATATATATATATATATATATATATATATATATTATAATATTCATACGGACAAACAAGTACTCACGACAAAGATGCATTTTTGTTTCCATGCGAATGCATTTCAACAGGTAAGGAACGAAAATGGTTATAAATGATTCTATTTAAAAATGCTACTTATGAAACATCACTTTCTTTTTTACATTATTCAAATTTTTTAAGACATAAGGAGAAGCGCCATAAAAAGAAAAGAAATATATAAAGGTTTTTTTATTGAACGTAACATAATTTTTCTTTTCTTTTAAGCTGAAAAAAATATGGTATAAAGTTCCTAGTTCAGTTGGCCCTTAGAATTTCCTTTAATAAATTGCTTTGTTTTACAACACAGAGGAAATAATGAATGTGTTAGAATAGAGATTGGCCTTTTTTGTGAGATTTTCACGAAAAAAAACAAAATATGTTTATGTTATGTGTGCGTAGCGTAAATAAAGTATCAGGAGGATGCTGTCAGACAATCAGCTAAATATCAGCGCAAATACAGTTAATGACAACTAAGCCGGAAATATGTAGTGTTTTGTTTTTCGTCGCTGGATGTTTTCGTCATGCAAACCGTACAATAAAAAAATCAAACACACATACAATGTCTGTTCATTTTTGATCGCACTTGTTTGGATGAATACCTGCTTCTTAAATGTACCTTATTCATACATGCATATATATATATATATATATATATATATATATATATATATATATGTGTGTGTGTGTGTGTGTGTGTGTGTGTGTGTAGAGAGAGAGAGAGAGAGAGAGAGATGTATAGCAAAAATATATATATATATATATATATATATATATAGAACAATATATGCATTCGTTACACACACACACACACACACACACACATTTATAGATTTATAGATAGAGATTACAGAGGGAAACAATGACAAAGGCAAAGAACCAGAGAATCACTTGACTTTGATGGACACTGAAATAAGATAGCTCACCATTATGTTACTCTTAACATTGGTGCAACTAGTGTCGTTCTTAGTGAAGATATTGCTGTTGTTTTAGAAGAATTCAAAAGCGTAAATTCCATTAAGGTAGTTTTTGTGGCCAATACCAGTGAGACACTGGTTGTTAGGCAGGGGCTTATTACATCTCTGAAGAAAAAAAAAACATTAAAAGGAAGCTACACACCACTGGTTGTTCACTTCCTCAAAATGAACTTCCATTTCTGTTTTTAAGCACATTGATGGAACTACAAGAAGTCCTACTACTTTAACTGGTTTTCTAGGGAAATTTTGCGGAAATGATTACCGGGATTTACCTCAAGTAGAATTTAATACTATCAGTGGCCCTCTGGATAATTTATATCTTACTTCAGAGGCAACGGAAGATTTAAGTGGTAACCAGAAACTGCACTTAGAATATGCAGTAGGAATTTCTCGAGGGAAAATGAATTCTAGATTTGTCGCCTGGAAAATTGGGTCCCTAAATCAAGCAAGATGGCGAACTTTAGCCATCAGGTTAATGTGTTTACGGACCAGAGGTGCCTATCCACCAGAACTCTATCATAAATTATACAGCCTTACAAAATTTATAATTGAAACATATGCAGTTATTTGGTTTAAAATTAAAAGGGAAAATAAATTCCATCGCCAACAACTGCATATTTCCTACATGATTCAGAGAATAAGGCAGCAGTTGACCGAAACAGAGAATGTCGCATTAAAAAAATTCATAGCACAAAAAGAATTTTGTTGTTTCAGAAGATATTTTTTAAAATTGCATTCATCAACCTTGAAGCTATACACTGGTCAAATTTGATTAACGTCCCATAAAAAGGAATTTGTGAACCTGTGCTTGTAGAAGGTTTTTTTTCAAATAATGAAGTTCAAGAGGTTCAAATGAATGGAATGAGGTTGAAGTTGCCAAATTTACCTGAACATTTGCTCGGTGTGGAAAGAGAAGTTAAATTAACTGCTGAAACTTCATAAATTGTATTTGGACAAAAGGAAAGGTACAATCAAATTATTATTAAATCATTGTGCCATCAAATAAAACCTTCATTTACTTTCAAGGGAAATTATTTTGAAAAATTTATCTATATTATGATGTAACTAATTATACAGTATTAATAACTAATTTTGCCATCAAATAAAACGTCCATTTACTTTAAAGGGAAATTATTCTGAGCAATTTATCTATATTATGATGTAACTAATTATACAGTATTAATTTTGCTATCACATAAAACCTTCATTTAATTTAAAGGGAAATTATTCTGAACAATTTATCTATATTATGATATAACTAATTATACAGTACTAATAACTAATTTTGCCATCAAATAAAACCTTCATATACTTTAAAAGGAAATTATTCTGAACAATTTATCTATATTATGAAGTGATATTTATTAGAATCTAGTAGTTTTACAGCGATTTTCAATGAACAATGCAAATATAAAACTTTTTGTCTTATAATTTGTGCCCATCTGTATGTTATGTACACTTACCTATTTTTTTATTTTTATTAATTATGACGCAACAAATGGTGCGAGATCTCATTCATTGATTAGATGTTTTCTATAATATTTTACAATTTTTACAGTTTTCACTTGTAAAATGTGGTATATTTTGTTTGTGGTGACTCATAATTAGAATTCAGGTTTGGATATATTTTCCATCCAATGTATGTAATACAAAAATATAAACTTTAATTGGATTTATTCTTAAAATAGCAAAATTTTGAAGTCAGTTTCTAAGCAAAAACCAGCGGAAATTATGTATTTCTGTAGATTTTTGCCAAATGATCTTTAAAACTAAATGCTCAAAGATTGGTAAAAGCTATGAAGTTAATTTTTGGTGTTCCTATTTATCTTTTCAGATCCTAGCTTTTGCACCGAGTGCAATGGTTATAGTCTAAATAAGCGTGAAAAATCAATCTATTCTATTGCGCACATGTACATGCGTCGAGAATTCGAATGTAATTAAAATGGACATTGGTTTCCTGACAACAATTCCTGGATAACAGGGCAAGCGTATAAGCAGACCCTCTGAAGACAATATTTATGAGTCCTTCTGTATTTAAGCTGAATATATATCTTTTAATAGAATTAATATTTGAAATGGAAAAACAATTTAGATTTGATCAACTCAGCGTCAGCGAAGCGATGGCTATCGAACTAGTCATATTTAATTCTGCTTGTTCCTACGTTAGTTAGTAAGTTAGCTCGTGCGTTACGTCCGGTAAGTGCCCCAGACAAATAATTGACCATTCCGTTTTAATGTCGATAAAAGACGGAAGAAAATTTATAATTTTAGTGAGAAAGAGAAAGCATATTGAATAAAAAGAAGTACGAAAAAAAGAAAGAAAATGTAAGCGATAATACTATCTGGCGCTTACCGTCTGCTTCAGTGTAATGGAAATAAAAATTTTAAAAAATGAGGTGAATAGAAAGGAACGGTAAGGAAAAGGAAGAAAGAAAAAAGAAAAAAGTAATTGTTAAAGAAAGAAATAGTTTGTAACGCCAAAATGGACACATGGCCCAGTGGCTAAAAGCGTTGGTTGAATGCAGTGATTTAACCCAAAGAGTTGTGACTTCAATACCTGGCTACTGCAATCGTAAATAAAAACTTGGAGAGTTGAGTTAATGGGATATAACTGAGACATCCGGGAGAGGCATGATACGTGGAACTAGAACAATCTACCCGGTGGACGAAATAAAGGGTTCAGTTCGAAATTCCAGTCACCTGATGAAGGCCGGAGCGTACAACGGCGGAAATGTCGTGAATACGGTAATAAAGATGAGGACAACAGCCCGAACAATGTTAATAATTACAATACCTCATTCCAGAAATTCCAATCACCTGAAGAAGGCCGGAGCGTACAACGAATGAAACCTGATGAATACGGCAATAAAGATGAGGACAACAATCTGAACAATGTTAATAATGTAAATAATTACAATACCCCATCTCAAAAATTGAAATTACAAATTAAAATTAAATAAAATTCTAATCACCTGAAGAAGGCCGGAGCGACAATAGTCGAAACGTCGGGAATACGGCCATAAAGATGAGGACAACAGTTCAAACAATATAAATAATGTAAATAGCTAAAATGAACTTATATTCGTCTTTTATAACTCTATGTATCTAATGTATCTTATTTGTATCTTATTCAATACCATTCAAGTTATATTTGATAATTATCCTCCACTAATAAAATAGAAAATAAAATGATAATCAGAATACAAAGAAGGGATTGACAACAAGAGGATATAAAATAGTAAAAACATATTGTTTCCCATAATTTGTTAGAGTTGTTAAGTTTTAATATTTAACGATGGAAGTGTGGGTTGATAAGGCACCAGTCCTTTATTACTAACGAAATTTTACTGCTCCATAATACAGTAAGTCCCCGGGTTACGACTGTCCCGGCCGACGACGATTTGAGTTTACGACGCAATCCTATTAATATTGTTTCAGTTTCTGCCATTTACCTCGTACATACGATGCAGTTGAAGAATACATTTCCCGGCGGAAGAATACGTCGTCGTACGGCACTAGAGTAAGGAAGGTGGAATGGGTCAGTTCCTGTTTGTAAGCCCTATTGGATTGTTGATGAGTGGGTGTTTATTCACCGAAAATCGCCGGTATGTTCCGTCTTACGCATTGTAGGAACGAATCTCTGTCGTAAGTCGGGGACCCCTGTATGGTCATTTAAATATGTTTTTAGCCAAATGCTTAATTTCTGTTCATACCAGGCAGGATGGATCCATAAATCCAAGAAAGAAAAGTAACTTTGGGCGTAGCATGGCCATTGGTGCCAGATGGGTAGATATTTCCGTTAAAAAAAAACTGTTTGTTCCTTATTTTCTAAAGGGAAACGTATAAATGCATTGTCCTTGCCTCTAAAATGCATTTCAAGTACTTTCATTAAAAATTGGTGGTTCCTTAACCCTTAGAGCCCTGACAACCGCTTTACCGATGGTAGAGAAAAATGACGTAATGCCCTGCCACCGGTTGAACAACGGTAGAGAAAAATGACTTAATACCCAGCTACCGGTTGAAGGGTAGGTAAACACTTGTAACTATTTTTATATCTACCGTGAGAATTACATACCAATTCTTTGCGAATTTTGACTCAGGAGCTCAGTCAGAAGGGTTAAAACTATTCAGGAAGGCATGTTGACCATGTTCACCATAAGTCTATGAATATAGCGCAGTACGTAATCTGTTCAATGAAACAACGTTAAAGATTAATACTCTCGAGTCAGATATTTTACTGAATCTGACTATATCGCCAATACCACCAGTAGCTGTTCCGTAATTGTTCAGTCTTCGATATCAAAGGCTGGCAGTGCATATTCGGGAAAAACATGGCCGCCTTTATACACATCGAATTGAATATTTTGAGCTTTCTGATTGGTTAACCCTTCTATTGGTGAAGTATAAAATGAGTCAGCTCATTTTGGCTGGCTCACTAGTACACCAGGGTACCCAAAAATTCCAACAAGGCAGGGCTCAAGAGTTAAGTTTGAAAAAGAAAATGCCTTTGTGATTTAGTCTCCAAAATACATTTGGGTACTGTAAATTCCCGACATACGACAATTCATAATTACGACATAATCCTCATTATTTTTTTTTTCAGTTTATGCCGTTTGACTCATACATACGACGCAAACGATACGGCGGAAGAATGCATCGCGCGGCGGAGGACTACGTCACTATACGACGCTAAAATGAGTAAGGGGACGTGTGTCAGTTCCTGATTGTACGCCATGTTGGATTGTTGGTGAGTGAGTGCTTATTCCGGCTTACTTTTCAGAAGGGCTCTTATTGCGATGCACCCTTTTTCGGTTTAATAAGAAAGCGAAAAAACATTATGCTGAAGTTGCTAACAACTACGGTTAGAAAGAATCTCCTATACTTTTATAGCGATTTAATTTTGGGAGGTTTGCTACAATGTAAGAGGCATGGCGGGTACTAGCCATGAAAGTTAGTCCTGATGAAACTCAGTGATGTATTTTGTCCGAGAAATTTCCATGAAAGTACCGATATAGAAGTGAGTGGCTCACTACATCTCGCCTGTATGAGAGAGATTGGAGGGTGAAAAATAATTCTTCTCCCACAAGGACTCTGAGGCGCTTTTGAACTCTATCAAAACTGGAAAACGAGGTCTGGTCATCTCCCACCCAAATATGGCAACAGTACTCCATATTCGGCCTTATTGACCCTTATAATGGTAGAGGATGATAACATGAGGAGTCAGGTACTTACTGGAGCGGTACAAGGAGCCGATCATTTTCCTTACATCATTAGCGATTGATCGTATCTATTTCTACTGAAAGTAAGAAATAAAAATAATTTTTCCCTTCTTCACTTTGTAAAATATCTTAAATTGTTTTTTTTTATTATCTGTTTAACCAGAGTTTTACAACTAGTATTAGCTATGCTACGGACACCCTCATTTCCTCCGTATTCCATCTGTAAGGAAGAAGTGCCACTCAGCTTTTCCCAGAGAACTGCTACTCTATGGACCAAACCAACACGTGGAAGCTATAAATCTTAAATACTTCAGGTGAAAGGTCAATCGCTATCTATCCTCTTTATCCTCATAAACTTCACTTCCTTCTACCTGCTCTTACATTCATATCCCGATATTTTGTATTAGGTGAACTTTGACGTAATTACAAACGTAATTACTTCTCGTACGAAGTGAGTTTTTCAAGGTAGCATTTTCGGTTAATTCGTATCCTTTATATATATATATATATATATATATATATATATATATGATTATTTATTTAAAAATTATAACATAAATATGATATAAAATCACTACAAAAATAGCCATTTTGTTTCAACACCTCTGGTGTCTTATCATGTGATGATGTTGAATGTAGATTGTAAAATAAAGGTTTTAAAAGGTTCAAATTAATTAACCAACCTCGTAAGGGGAAATGCTGTCACATGAGCTGAAATGACCAATCAAAATACAAGTATATACAACATTCATCACTTAATAGGACACCAGAGGTGTTGAAACAAAATGGCTATTTTTATAGTGATTTTATAACATATTTATGTTATAATTTTTAAGTAAATAATTATATTCGCTCTACTCTGTATTGTGCACTCTTTTAAGAATAGTAATTGTTGGTTATTGGAATTTATTCCGTATACACCAATCATATAGTTGTATATATATATATATATATATATATATGTGTGTGTGTGTGTGTGTGTGCGCGCGCGCGCGTGAAAATATATAGAAAATAGGAAAGAACTCGTTAGGTAAATAATCCAAAGTTCTTTAGTATTTTTGTTATTATTTTTAAAAAACAGTGCTCGATACAAAAGTAGAGCCTAAATATAATTATTGATTTAAAAATATGATTCCATCGCTACATAAGAGTTCTCATGTTTCAAGACAAGAGCCGAAAACTTCAATATAATTATTTGAATTAAATTGAATTAAAGTACCAAGCTCTGTTCCATCTTCAAGCGAAATTTTGTTTTGGAATAACTAATTCTTGAAATTTACGCGTTTTTATAAGCATATTCATTATCAAAATTAAAATTACTATGGTAACGGCTAGAGCAATTATTTTAAAAAAGGGCCGTAAGGGTTAATAATTTGTATCAATGTCTCAGTTACATTCAAAGAGGTCAAGTCAGGGTAAGGTTGGGGTATCTAAATTTAAAGCGGAAGATGACATCATCTAGTCTGGTTAAGTGTCCATGAAGATTTATTTATTTTTTATTTCATTTTATTTTTTTTTTTATTTATTTATTTTTTTTTATTATTGGGTAGGGCTTTTAAACATTTTATTTAGACTATGGAGTTTAAATTTTGTATTTATTATTTAATTGTTTGTTTGTTTTTTATGCTAATTATTCAATGCGAAAATTTGATGATGTCGGCAAAAAACCGTTAACTCATGCTGTTGTATGATAATATTTGAAAGTTAAGTGGGTTATTTTTGTCAAAATAAAAACTAATGCATTGTAGTTAATGAAATGCAGAAATGTTGCAAGCCTCTTGTTCTCCATCGCTATTTCTATAGAAAAATGCTCAGACGAGCTGCGTTTTTAATTCCACCATTTCTAATCCTCACAGCTTGGACCCGACACGCCGCTTACACTAAGGTGAACCACCTTCGTTTCCTTTGTATTCCATTAGTAAAGAGAAATCCCACTGGAACAGCCTCAATCTTAACTACAATCTTAACCTGTTCAAGTCTAAGGTTAACCGTTATCTTTCCCACATATCCTCCTAAACTGCGCCTCTTACATCTCTAACTCTTACCGCTCACATAAACTCTTTCAGTAATCTACCACGAGTGGCTCTTGCGCCTTGAACATTATTATGAAAAACGGTATGTAAAACAAAGTAGAATGAATGACAACATGTTAAATAAAATAAATGAATTAATATGAACCTATAAGCACAGTAAAATACGTAGTGTAGAATATATATCCGGGTAACTGCATATGTAAAACCAAGGGGCATGAATAAATTTATTATTTTTTAAAAAATCGCTATCACCCCATACAAGGCAATAAAGCCACTAAGACACAAGATGTTTCAGGGTGTGGAAGAATTAGGAACAGAAACATTAATAATGAACGGTAAGAGGAAAGATTAATCAGGAGGACAACGATTGACAGTAGATAGCGATTGACATTGAATTTAAACTATGGAGCCGGAAATGTGTTTCACAAGCGAGAAGTGCGAGAAAAAACTGTTAGCACAGAGATCTCATCAATTAACAGTTGATCTGGCTGGATGTAAATTTATGAAATCTCGACGCATGAAGAGCTCATCTAAACAATTAACATGAAAGTATTTACAGAAAAGACACGGAGAGGCAACTTTACGGTAGTGTGAAAGTGACTGAAACCGAGTTGCCAGATCAGCACTAATAATATTACTGATTCTTCTTTATATTTTTCAAGGAGCTCAAGGTAAATAGCAGGGCCACGGACCAAATATGGCAGCAATATTCTATTGTTTGCTTAGATTTCTGTTGTATGCACATTTCATTCCGGGTCCCAACCAGAGACCGGAGTTCAGAAATGGCTTCATGTCATTTTCCACTGTAAACAAATAAAAACACTCATTTTACATAGATAAAGCTATTATTATTATTATTATCATTATTATCATCATTATTATTATTATTATTATTATTATTTCCTTTGATTTCTATTGTATAGTAATTTCCTTCCGGGTTCAAACCAGAAACCTAAGATCAGAATTGACATCATGGCATTTTCTACTGAATATTTTGAAAAAAAAAAGTAACCTCAGATCACGCACATTTTACATAGATAAAACTCTTCGTAAGGTGTGAGCTGTACTTGTCAGAACATTTTTTTATATATTTCTTTAAAGCTTGGCCTACTGAAACTTTTTCTAATTAAACCGCGGGCTCCAACTACAACTGGAATTGATGTCCCCCATATGCCACATAGTTTAGATTTCGACTTCAAGATCCTTTATTTTTCATAGTTTTTTGAAATTTTTCAAATATTTAATCCAGGTTGCTGGACCTGTCATGTCAATAAAAAAGCACATTCTTGTTTTTGTAGTCTTTCTTCGCTATATCTGTCACAATGTCACTATGGCGATTAGCTTTGATCGTTCTGTCTGTGTGTAATATAAAGTCCCATAAAATTATTACAAGGTCTATGTATGTAGCCGGGTCTGGGTGGTGTTCATACCAGTTTCTTGCAGTTTCCTTCCTGTAAAAGTTGCAGATTTTCCAGTGCAAATATTGGACTACTATGTCGGGCCAATATCCGCACAGGAAAATCTGGAGTTTTAACTTGTAGGCATTATTATTATTATTATTATTATTATTATTGTTGTTGTTGTTGTTGTTGTTGTTGTTGTTGTTGTGGTACGATCCACCTAATTTACATAGTGGAGTACCGACCATATAAATATGGGTTGGTACCGGGAAGACGAGGGAAGTAACAAGAGATCCAATCCAGAGACTCTGCCCGACTGCGATTAAGTCAACCCATTCTACAGGAACAGTCTTCCCAAGAATATACCAAAACTAACTGTAAATATTGTGTACCTTTTCCTTGTTTCAATACATTTTGTTTACGTACATTTTGTGTTGTATTATTATTATTCCATGCTTATCCAAGCTTCAACAATTATTACAAACGCTTACTCTTCCACGTAAATGAACAAGTGTTCAATATCAATAAAAGAGCTTCCTTTAAAAAAAAATAATACTCCTCCTGTACAAGGCCCGAGGACCTCATGAGGTAGAGAGTTACAAAAATTACTGATGTGGATATGTGTGGAAGATAACGGTTAACCCTACACGTGAACAGGTTAAGATTGTAATGATCGGGGTTAACAGGCTCTTGTTAGTCGGTTCCACAAAGCAGGGGTTCATGAGAAGAAAATGCCCGAATGGAAATTACATACCACCAAAGGACTACGAAGAGAATAAAGGTGGTTTGCTACAATATAAGTGGTATGGCGGGTCCTTGCCTTAAAGGTTAGAACTGATGGAACTAAGGAGTGTGGTTCGTCTGAACACTTTCAACGGAAAAAGCGACAGAGCAGCTTGTATAACGTGATAATAAAATTGTATAGGCCTCCA
>CAHIKZ030000079.1:160000-200000 GCA_903632075.3 Acanthosepion pharaonis
AATCTCCTTGAAAGATTCCACGTCGGATATTCAGACGATTGGATATGGCAGTGCCCCCGGTGTGACTAAGGTATAGTTTGGTGTTCCACATTCCCATGCTGTGCTTAAGGAAATTTAATACCACAGGGGAGACTTTGTACATTTCCAAAGTCTTAAGGATCCAAGAATGTGGAACACTATCAAAGGCTTTACGATAATCAACCCACGTTGCACTGAGATTTCTACGTCGTCTCCTGCAATTTTCCAGGATCATTTTATTTATTATTATTATTATTATTATTATTATTATTATTATTTATTAAAGAATATCAAACACTTAAAATTCCATAGGTAATAATTTTTATTTCATGAGAGCTCTAAAAATGCAGCTCTCAATCTTCAAGATCTACAAACAATTTTGATTTTGTTTGTAGGTCTTGAAGATTAAGACCTGCAATTTTAGAGATCTCATGAAATAAAAATTATTACCTATGCGACTTTAAGTGTTTGACATTATTTAATTAATAATAATTTTGCTCTGTCTTCTGACATAGAGCTCCCCGGGATCTATATCCTCCTGGAAATTCCATACGGATTACCATACTATCTATCTATCTATCTATCTATCTATATATATATATATATATACTGATATTTTTATTTAAAAATATTTTACATGGCGACACGGAAATTTCTATGTTTCGAGACTTAAAATTTTTTTATCTCATCATCAGCCAATGTTCGGTAATTTTTTAATATTATGTTCTACGTTGTATTAAGCACTATTTTTTTTCAAAAAAGGTAAATGCTAAAAACTGTGCATTCTAAATCTGTTTGTTCTTTCTCTTTATTTGGACAGACACACACACATATATATATATATATATATATATATATATATATATATATAAGTGAACATTGAAGTCAACACTCAGAAGCGACATATTGTTTCATGCTGAACGCAGTCATCAGGCCTGATAATTACGTTTAGCATGAAACAGTCCTCACCTCTCTGAGTGTTGAATTCAATAATCAATTTTATATTTACATATGCTCTATCTCTAATATTAAGTACTTTATCCCATAAATATTGCATACCTTAAAACTATATTACTTCATATATATATATATATATATATATGTTAGCAAATATACAGATATAGATCCGACAGTATGAAGAAAAATATACTGAAAAAAAAAATCCTAATATGCGATTATGCTATTTGAAGCATCCTGATGATGGTCTATTAGACCGAAACGTCCGACGTTGACATTAAACATTAAAATAGCATAATCGCATATTAGGATTTTTGTTTGTTTTTTTCAGTATATTTTTCTTCATATATATATATATATATATATATATATATATATATATATATGTGTGTGTGTGTGTGTGTGTGTGTGTGTGTGTGTGTGTGTGTGTATGTATGTATGTATGTATAAATGCATCCTAAATTTTCATTTATGTATCAATATGAAAGTTGAAAGTCAAAGAAACCTTTTTTATTAACACTATATATCTGAGTGCTTTTATTATTATGAAATAAAATATCATTCACCACAGGGGACGGTATCTTGAAGTGCATATGGCATAATTAATGTGCGCATATATTATACTAGTGTTAAAAAATAAAATAAAATGAATAAATAAATAAATAAAAGAAATTAAAAAAAATAAAATAAAATAAAATAAAATAAAAAATAAAATAAAAATAAAGAAATAAAAATAAAATAAAGAAATAGCATTCTTTTGTGCGACCGCCTTCCTCAATAGCCATCACACATGACGTCAGATGATTTTAAACTTCCAGCTTACCAAAGAATACCAGGATGTAGACAAAGGAATTCTAACGACCACACAGACACCATATTGGTTCTTGATAATGACTGGGATAATCAAAAGTATTTGAACAAAAATAACAAAATAGGACAGTTTATCAACAATACGCAACACCTTATAAATAATACATAAAATACGTACTCAATAAAAATTAAAGAGACAGACTTGTTTGAATGAATACTTTGTGCCTAAATATACCTTATACATACGTATATACATACATACGTATATATTGTTGACCATGTTCACCACAGTCTCTGAATATAGAATACAGCGCAGTACGTAATCTGTTCAATGAAACAACGTTAATGATTAATACTCTCGACTCGGATATTTTACTGAATCTGACTATATCGCCAATACCACCAGCAGCTGTTCCGTAATTCTTCAGTCTTCGATATTAAAAAGGGTTACCCCCACCAACGAGGGTTACATGTGGCACAAGTCCTGGATTAACGTGGGATCTCTGAGCCCGTTGGCTCGGCCAAAAATATTCCCTATTCGAACGCGTATAAACGGATTCAGGGGCAGTCAACCTCCCCGAACGAGACTCTGCCCTTCGGCAGAGCCTCGTCCGGGTTATCAAAGGCTGGCAGTGAATATTCGGAAAAATACATGGCCGCCTTTATACACGTCGCATTGAATATTTTGAGCCTTCTGATTGGTTAACCCTTCTATTGATGAACTATAAAATGAGTCAGCTCATTTTGACTTGCTCACTAGTACACCAAGGTACCCAAAAATTCCACCATATATATATATATATATATATACTGAATCCGCTAAAAATGTTTACATTGTTGACTGTGGGGGACTCTAAAGGATATTGTATATCGCAGAAAACCGACTTAGACAAGGAATTGAAAATGTATGTGCAGCAATCACACTGGACACTTTGCGCGACGTTGTCCAATGAGTAGTTCGCCATACGAATAAATGGCTGCAAAATAAAGGCCACCATTTTGTGCATCTCTTGTGATAGTAGAGACCAAAGATAACTTGTATTAATCTCAACAATATCTTTTTCATTTCCTGAAGTGTGTATACATTTTTTTGACGGTCTCTGTATATATATATATATATATATATATATATATATATATATATATATATACACCATGTGTAACAGCAAAAATTGTCTAAATCGTGTTAAAGCATATTTTTCCAATTGTCAGTTTAAGCTTCGAACCTTTGTATCTTAGAAATGATTAAAGATGTCATACTGGAATTCTTCGAGGTTTTTTATAACACTATTGGACTCTACTTTGAGCAATAAGAATGTATAATTACTCTCCAGGCTTAACAGAAGAATCATGGTGAAATCGATCATGAACGAAAATGAAATGTTCATCAGTAATTAATCATAGCTAAGGATGGGAAGCTCATGAAGGTTCGAAATTAAATTTTATATATATATATATATATATATATATATTATCCCAGGATCATTTTCCAACTTATTCAAGATGACCTTCAGCCTGTCTAACCTTTTAACTTTATGTCCTGGAGTAACAACGTGTTACACAAGGTTTCACGTGCGATTTATTTTTTTTCATTGTTCTTTGGACTGTCATAGCTAAAAATCCTCTCTCACGTACCAAACATCTTACGGGTTGAGTTGGAGCTTCTCTAGTTGATCTCTTTAGATCTTTAGTTGAAATGATGATCCCTCTTCCTGTTGTCACCTCCCGATCCAGTTTTCCTCTCTACTGTTCCCTCTTTTTTAAACTTATTTACCGCCCTCTTGATGGTTCTTGAATGGACTTTGAAGATGGAAACCAGAGTATGAATGTTGGTACGATTACGATTATGATCTTTTTCCTCTCACCATTGCTCAGTTATTAAGACAGTGGGTCTGACACAAAACTATTTTAACCTGTTCCTTTTCTGACTGAATAACTCAATGGATTTTTCAGTGATTCTCACGAAAAATGGTGTCAAGATGGCTAAACGTTTTATTTGAAAACCTGGAAAAAAAGTAACTCAGTTTAGTGTTTTTTAGATATTAAACATTTTGTGGGGTGGACAATTTTGCTGTTACACGATTTGGACAATTTTGGTGTTACATTCGGTATATATATATATATATATATATATATATATATATATATATATATATATATATATATATATATAGTTTTAGGGTAGATAAATGATACAGCCAGATATAAGCAAGTAAACTTGTTTACTTCCAACAACACAGATCCTGTGCCCGACGCGTTGGGTACCACCCAGCGAAACTATAGTCGTACACCAAAACGTAGATACACGTATATGTAATATATATATATATATATATATATATATATATATATATATATATATATATATTATGTCAGATATTATTATTCAACTCAACGTTTTTGCCATAAATTTGGTATTAAAAAACCGATGTTGATAATATTTTCATAGTGTATTTGTTTTTATATAGGCAATATATACTTTGCGTTTCAATTGATAATGTTCATCTGTCTCTAAAACATTGATAATTAGTGTTGTAATCTAGGGAAGTTTACTGAATAGAATAAATGGTAATTGGTAATGAACGATAATACTTAGGACAAGAACAACTCATATTGATAAGATTCGCCAGCAGCGCGTAAGAGTAGTCAACTGCTAGAAGTGAGTCAAGTGAATTCCACAATGAATCTCCAACTGCAGGATACCTACCAACTGCCCCACGCGGTCACATGTGGCACAATGCCGAATTTAATGTGGGGTATCCAAGCCCGTACGCTCGGCCAAAAAATTCCCCGTAGACCCAGTATAAAACGGGGTCAGGTAGCTGTTTCCCGAGACGAGACTCTGCCCTTCGACATAGTCTCGTCTGGGGATCCTCTCAGCCCGGAGGCAGAGTTTGACCAACACAGCTGGAGACGAATTTCCGAATGCAAATCAACATACAGTATTTACTACTGTATTTATGTGAATGCGGACATACCCATTATCGTCCGTAGGTATGCTACAACAATTAGTTTTCCGTGGACACATTTATCATGTCAACTAAATGCATCATAAATTTTTATTTATATATCAATCTGAATGATGCCAGTGAGCACATATTCCTTTTAATATTTTATATGTACTCACTGACATTATATAGTCTTCGTCAATTTTGAATCCATTATTTTTGCTAGCATTTATACTATTTCGACTTTATCAATTCTTGTTGCAATTTTTATTGCTTCCCAGAAATCTTAGCTGGAATATCATTTTTCTATTCACAATATCCATTTCTCTTAATAATAGACCAGGGGTTTTCTTTCGAGCTAATATCTGGATAGTCTGGGAGGAATTACTTTAATTTGGTTTCCTGGAAATCTTTATGGCAACTCGTCAGCTTTTGCTTTAGTGATTCTTCCTTGTCGTCTGTACTATTCAAAAAAGCATTTTTGTCAAGAATTTCCTGTATTTTCTCTTGATATTAACATAAATTTTGAAAGGATCTATTGTTTTAATGTCTACAATTCTAGACCAAAATATTACTCCATCTTCCCACTGTGCTTCTCGAATTTCTCTCTGTTGACTATTCCCTTGAAAGACACAACCACTAGTTAAGCCATTAACTTCCATCCAATATAGCTGTAGATTAATCATTGCCGATAATCCTTGTTCATGCAGGAGATAGAACACACAGATTATTGCACTTTGATTTCGGGGAGAGGGCTTGGGTAAGCGACATTTTGATCCGAGGCAGACAGAGCACACAGATACTCTGCTTCTCGGCGAAAGTGCAAACCCTACGCAAATAACTCTGTCATTTTTTATGGGTAATATGCTTGTATTTTAATATACGTGGAGAGGTGTCGAGCGGCGTAATATTTACCACTACAGAAAATGGCGTCGACAAACCGAGTTCGAATTAATAACATACCCTTAACGACCTTAGGGAAGATATGAATCTATTTTCCTCTGCGTTCGTCTCGATCACCAACCATTTTGACAAACACTCTTGTCGCTGTCATGCTATAGATAGTTTATGGAGGAAAGAATGCGCGTCTGTGAATAAAGGCAAGACGCAAAAAGTTGTTACCCCTATAGTGAACCTTGACAGGGGTTTACTCATAAGTATGTAAGTATATTGCGCGTGTTTGAATATACATTTAAGTGTTTATGCAAGTTGTTTTTTTTTTTTTCTTTTTAAAGTGTGTATGTATCTGTTTGCTGGAGTCGATACTCGTGATAGCATATAAAAATACCAACATTCCGCATGGCTCCAAAAACGGTTCCATCGAGGTGTATCGATGACCTCTGACAGAAGTGCGTCTTTAAATTTGACTCTGTGTTGTGGCAAAGCTGCCAACACAAACATGCCTGTTCGTTTTAAGTGGCAGGGGAGAGATTTATCTTAGAGTCGAATTACGACGACACACTTCTTTCTTCTTACGACTCCACTTTGTAGTGTTATCTTGAGTTTTCTCCAGTACAAAACCACAAAAAGCCAATGCACTGACACAACCAGTTCACAAACGTTAGAAATTTCATTAATATCTCTCTGTTATTCTCTTTATCCAACTCTGTGCATATTTCCCCTCTCCTCTCTCTCTCTCTCTCTCTCTCTCTCTCTCTCTCTCCATAAATAAATAGATAAAAAGTCAAATATATATAAAATATATCTGTAAAAAAGATATTATGAATGAAGACAAAAGGAAGATTTTTCTTTACCAACGCGTTTTGTCCTCTGAGAGACTTTATTATTTTGAAGATTTTGAAAACTTAATATTTTTCCTCCACTTTTCTTCTGTTTATAAATACAAGTTGCAAAATAAAAAAAATCTTTACATTTACCTTAGTAAAATCGCTCACTGGACGAAATGCGTTGGTAAAGAAAAATCTTCATTTTGTCTTTATTCATCTCCTCCCCACTCCCTTTCTCTTACTCTCACTCTTTCTCTTTATTCATATTTCCCTTTTACAGATATATTCTATCTGAAATTATACACACCCACGTACACACACAGACACATACACACACACACACATATGTGTGTGTGTGTGTGTGAGAGAGAGAGAGAGAGAAATGGGGTGTGTATGTGTTATTCTATGCGTGTATATGTGTTATTATTTCTCTGTCCGCATTTTTCTCTTTATTTAAATGCGACATTCTGAATCATGACATTGACAAAAATGACTCTCACCATGATTACCTGGGTTTTCTATATAATTGTCATCTATCTATCTGTTCAGTTCGATCTATGTATTCATATCTATCTGTTCAGTTCGAGCTATGTGTTCATATCTATCTGTTCAATTCGAGCTATGTGTTCATATCTATTTATCTATCTATCTGTTCAGTTCGACCTGTGCTCATATCTATCTATCTGTTCAGTTCGACCTGTGTTCATATCTATCTGTTCAGTTCGATCTATGTGTTCATATCTATCTATCTGTTCAGTTCGATCTATATGTTCATATCTATCTATCTATCTGTCTATCTATCTATCTATCTATCTATCTGTACAGTTCGATCTATGTGTTCAATTCGATCTATGTATTCATATCTATCTATCTATTCAGTTCGACCTGTGTTCATATCTATCTATCTGTTCAGTTCGATCTGTGTTCATATCTATCTATCTGTTCAGTTCCACCTGTGTTCATATCTCTCTATCTGTTCAGTTCGATCTATGTGTTCATATCTATCTATCTATCTATCTATCTATCTATCTGTACAGTTCGATCTATGTGTTCAATTCGATCTATGTATTCATATCTATCTATCTATTCAGTTCGACCTGTGTTCATATCTGTCTATCTGTTTAGTTCGATCTATGTGTTCATATCTATCTATCTGTTCAGTTCGATCTATGTGTTTATATCTATCTATCTATCTATGTATCTATCTATCTGTACAGTTCGATCTATGTGTTCATATCTATCTATCTGTTCAGTTCCACCTGTGTTCATATCTATCTGTTCAGTCCGATCTATGTGTTTATATCTATCTATCTATTTATCTATCTATCTATCTATCTGTACAGTTCGATCGATGTGTTCATATCTATCTGTACAGTTCGATCGATGTGTTCAACTCGATCTATGTATTCATATCTATCTATCTATTCAGTTCGACCTGTGTTCATATCTGTCTATCTGTTTAGTTCGATCTATGTGTTCATATCTATCTATCTGTTCAGTTCGACTTCGATCTATGTGTTTATATCTATCTATCTATCTATCTATCTGTACAGTTCGATCTATGTGTTCATATCTATCTATCTGTTCAGTTCCACCTGTGTTCATATCTACTTGTTCAGTTCGATCTATGTGTTTATATCTATCTATCTATCTATCTATCTATCTATCTATCTATCTATCTATCTATCTGTACAGTTCGATCTATGTGTTCATATCTATCTGTACAGTTCGATCTATGTGTTCAACTCGATCTATGTATTCATATCTATCTATCTGTTCAGTTCGACCTGTGTTCATATCTATCTATCTGTTCAGTTCGATCTATGTGTTTATATCTATCTATCTATCTATCTATCTATCTATCTATCTATCTATCTATCTATCTATCTGTACAGTTCGATCTATGTGTTCAATAATATGTTGCACTCTTGTATATCAGATATGGAATAAATATATTTGGTACTCTATGTCATTTTTATAGTCCAAGGTATTTGCTGTAACCCATCATTATGGAACACCTTGTATATGAGCGACAAGAAAGTCATATAGAAAATAAGAACGAGAAAAATTATACTTACAATCAGAAGGAGACAGCTGATATATATGGATGAAAATAATGAGAGAAAGGAGCCGAGGAGATTTTAGACTCGCAGAGACTGAAGGCCAGAGAAGAAGGGAAAATTATTTTCGTGAATAGAGGCAGGACAAGAGATAGATAGATAGATAGATAGATAGATAGATAGATAGATAGATAGATAGATATGAACATACATAGATATATATGAATAGAAATAGATGACTAAACTGATATATATGAAGGCACATAATGAGAGAAAAGGGCCAAGGAGATTTTAGACTCAGAGCACAGACTGATCGCCAGAGAAGAAGGGAAACTTATTTGTGTGAATATAGACAGAACAAGGGGAAAATAGATAGATAGATAGATAGATAGATAGATAGATAGATAGATAGATAGATAGATAGATAGATAGATATGAAAAGGTGGGCATAAATAAAGAGACAGAGAGAGAGAAATATGAATAGACATAAAAATAGATAGATAAGTTGAGATAGAGAGAATAAGAGAGAAAGAGAGAGAAATATGAATAGGCATAAAAATAGATAGATAGATAGATAGATAGATAGATAGATAGATAGATAGATAGATATGAAGAGGTTGCGATAGAGAGAAAAAGAGAGAGAGAAATATGAATAGACATAAAATAGATAGATAGATAGATAGATAGATAGATAGATAGATAGATAGATAGATAGATATGAATGAGCGTACATAGATATATATGAATAAAAATTGATAGATGTCTAAATTGATATGAATTTGAGCAACATATTTTTGGGAAATCTTATCCAAAACATGATATTAGGGAAACCGACAAAGACAACCACATTCTATGCTCAATTCACGGACACTCATCTATGTCCAGTATGTTGCAAAAAAAAAAAAGTAAGTCAATAAAATCGTAGACCATGGTGGATGGTTAAGAATCCTTGTAGGATGTTCATTATTTTTCTTTTCCGACTTGATGGCTAAGCTTGCAATGAATCTGTTGCTAATCATTGATAACGCCTGAATTGTCGATGTGTTTTTGTACTACAATGCCTTTACAAGAGCCGATGGCTTTATTTGTATTTGAGAAGAAAGATTCCGGCCTAAATCAAAAGTTCCTGAATCATTAAAAAAAAAAAAAAAAAACAAGATTTGGCAAAAGACAGACGGGAACTCTATCCACAATCAGTGGGAACATAATTACTAATGAGAGATGAGATTATAAATAATATTGACAGGCGTATATATAGTTAAGCATATCCTCAAATAAAATATATGCACATACTATATATATATATATATATATATATATATATATATATATATATATATATATATATATATATGATGCGGTTGATTGTTTTGGCTACTTGATAGACATATCTTTTCCATGACTCTCACTGTTGTAATATGCATATATATATATATATATATATATATATATATATATATATATATATATATATATATATATATATATATATATATATGTATATATATATATATATATATATATATATATATATATATATATATTGATGAAATTATAATACAAAATGGTGAAAAATGTCTTTTGTGACGCTTTTCATCTGTATATATCGTTAACTCATGCGGAGAAAAACTTTGTCCAGTGTTGGATTGCCGATCTCTGATAATAATCACACACAAACGCGCGCGCGCACATACACGCACCCATATATATATATATATATATATATATATATATATATAGATAGATAGATAGATAGATAGATCCGTGGATCTTTTTTCTTTCCATCCATCCATCTATTTCTCCCTCTTTTTTCTCTCCTTCCCTTCTCTCTCTTTCTCCCTTTCTCCCCATATCTAATATGTGATCCATATATATATATATATATATATATATATATATATATATATATATATATATATATATTATAGATCCCCCTTTTTCTCTTTCCATCTCTTTCTGTCTCTCTTATATATATATATATATATATATATATATATATATATATATATATATATATACATTCTTTCTATTTCTTTTTTCTTTTTTTATCATATATTCTTTACTGTATTTCTTTTTATCCGTAATCTATCTCATTGTCTCTGTTTCTGTCTCTTTCTCTTTGACTCTCCCATCCTCTTTCTCATTCTCTCTCTATCTCTTTCTTTCTTTCTTTCTTTCTTTCTTTCTTTCTTTCTTTCTTTCTTTCTCTTTTAGGTATTTTTACGTATCATCCATACCTTCCAGCTCATCTTCTCAGTAATCTCCCACTTTCTGTTTCTGTACCTTTTTTCATATATTTGTCTTTTTTGTTCAGTTTTCTCTACCCCCTCTCTCTCTCTCTCTCTCTCTCTCTCTCTCTCTCTCTCTATCTATCTATCTATCTATCCCGGTCTCATTGCTTATCTCTTCTCTTTGAGAAGAAGAGAAAGAAAAATAAACACCCAATTAATTATTTTCTCCGAATTAAGTTCCTGTGCCACCACAATCCAACAATAATCTAGCGAAGTCAGTCAATGATATCTTCTGGCAGCCTCAACTTCCTATGCCCTCGCCTCCACCCTGAACGCTATCCCCAATCCCTCAAGTATCCTTGCGTACATATGCACCTGAACTACTCCAAAATTTGAAACCTACTTATTACAAACTCATAGAATAATTACCACGCTTGATTGATTAGTCCAGCCTATAATCCTATAAAACACATTTTAGATCAGACAAAATGGCGAACTGCTATCAAAATGGCGGAAATCTATTTCTCTTAAAATTTACAAGATTACTTTTATTACCCTTACTTTCAGTCTCACTTTGGCGCTATGCATCATTAGTCCCACAATAAAGTGTGGTCGTAGGGTTACTGCGCAGCTGAGCACCTGACCAGTTCCCTTCATATTTCTGGGTTGAAAACCAAAGAGCTATTCACATATATGTAGGGTGTCTTGGATAAGTAGTCCTGGCGGAGTCCATCCTTCTCCGGGTTAAACCTTGGCTGATGCCCTTTCTACTTGAAGGCTCCCCTTGTCACTGATACGTGTCCATTGGTTCCACTGGAGGAACACTCTACCCTGGTCGTTTATTTCTGCCACGGATGTCCTCCATCAGGCAAAACCTTGTCAGTCAACGCCGCTTCAGCTGCATACATATCATTGAAGCCCAGTCTACCCCACTATGCTAGATGCCCATTGAAGTTTCATCCGCCCTTTAATAGGTCTTTTTTTTTAATGATACTAAGTGTCTTGTGATCCTCTTTACCAGAAATGCTACTGAACAGGGTGGCTGGACCCCAACAAGATTATTAGAATTGGTGGTCGAACGATTTGCTTTCATGTCATTGTTGACCGTGATCGATTTTAAAAGTCAGGCACTGTGTTGTGCTGGAATTTTTTCTACCCAGAAACTATCTTACATATTCTACCATTCATCCATGCTTTAAAAAATACTGCCACATATGATCTGGTGCTCCGGATATATATTTAGAGATTCTTGATAAAATCCAAAGAAGAATCTGCAATGTTATTGGTCCTGACATGGCATCTCAGTTTCAGCTTTCCCATCACTGTAACGTAACTTCCCTGTGCCATTTCTATAAATACTTTCATGGTAATTATTTCGATGAACTTTTCTATACAGATAGGGACTAGTTAGGATTTCATAGAGACTCTGAAGTATTGTGCTGGCTGTAGTAAGAATGGTAAGTAAGAATGTGTTGTTTTGATACAAGGAATAATGTAGTTTGATTGGGTCAGTGATTTTAGCTAGCTAAGTCTAAAATAAGACCAGTCTTCCCTCAGTTCTATGCTCCTCAAACCTTCAATCTCCCGATCAGAGGCCTCGCTGCCGGATGTAGTCTATCATCCTACCCAGTACGCAGCTTTATTTTTAGTAAGGGGGAAATAATATTTGCATCCTTTTTTCATTGTTATTTATATGTCCTATCTCTTTCAGGATGGAAATGATTATGGCTCCCCACAACTTCACCCCTTTGGTTACGTATTTTTTGACATTTTACTATCCCTCTTTGTAACTGTCCTGCAATCTATTCACTCAAGTTCTTTACCTTACACTCTGTTTCCCTCCCCCTTCTTTTCGTTTTCATTTAATATATCCACTGGGTGTTACATTCTCCAAGTCCTCTTTCCTCGTTATGTGTTCTCAAAAGATCTTTCTGATTCTTTGTAGCTATTGCCTTGTAGTTCCTATTGCCCTTAAAACTTCCTCGTTGATCGTATGCTCTGTCCATGATATTTTAAGCATTCAGTGGTAGAACCCACATCTCCGTCGCTTCTTCATCCGTGTGGAAATTGTCCAGTATCCATATATATGTGCCATATTTTTGATTAGATATGAAAAAGCAGTTCAGTCTCTTTTCTTTATTTCTAGCGATATGTTCCTATGTCTTAATACTTTACTTAGTTTCTGAAAGGCATCTTTCGTGATATATATGTGCCATATTGGACATTAGATATGACAGAGAAGTTCAGCACTCTTCTTTGTTTCTAAAATATGTTCCCACATCTTAATGTTTTATTTAGTTTCTGAAAGGCATCTTTCGTGATATATATTTGCCATATTAGAGATTAGATATAATATAGCAATTCAGCACTCTTTTCCTTGTTTCTAACGATATGTTCTTATGTCTTAATGTTTTACTTAGCTTCTGGAAAGCATCTTTAGTAATATATATGTGCTATATTGAACATTTGATATAACAACAGTTTAGTACTCTTTTCTTTGTTTCTAACGGTATCATCATATGTCTTAATACTTTACTTAGTTTCTGGAAGGCATCTTTCGTGATTCCTATTGATTTTTCAAATAGACAGGCTCCCTCTATTTAAATGGTAATGGTAATATTAGCCGTTTCCTTATAAGGAAACATTCGGCATTCAATGACCGAGCAGCCAGTCCTGCTGTCGGTCGAAATTTATAAAATCTTTCTTAAACATTTTTTTCCAGAAAATAGCTTTCTCAAGTCTGTTATCTGTTATAGCTCTTTTCAGTACTGATGGGGGTTTCCTTCCTATCATTTTGTTTGAAGTTGTGTGGAACGTCAACATATGTCATTATTTTCTCCTCGAGTCACATGTGCTCGCTATTTTAACTGCTACTGCTGCTGTTGCTAGCCCTCAAATGATGTGGCTCCTGTTATTTGGTACAGTTTTTTTTTGTCTGTGTTTGTGTAGCGCCACTTCACAGTGTTCGAAGAAAGATGTCCTTCACCAAGATGCACAGAATTCAATCACTCAAAACCATTTTTAACCATTGATCGGTTGTATACAGCTGACAGAACTGGCGTAATACAATTTTCCTCCCATCACGAAAGTAAGCTTGGTAAATATCACGTTCATATTATTAATAATAGTAGAAATGGTTGTTCTTATTGTTTTTGTTGTTGTTGGTGGTGGTGGTGGTTGTGGCGGTGGTGTTGTTGTTAAAATGGAGGCCAGGAGATTGACGAGCCATTTTCTCTGTTGATTCGAAGCTCCCCGGGCCGGCGCCAATTTTCAGGCCCTTTTCTGGCTACTCATGCATAATGAGTTTACGCAGCGAGAGATACAAATGAAGAAAAAAAATATTTGAACGGACACACAAGCTTTTCCAATTAGAACGCGTCAATTTTTTTTTCTTTATTTTATTCATTATCTATTTCTTTCTTTCTAGTTTTCATTCTCATTCTCTCCTCTCTCTCTCTCTCTCTCTCTCTTTCTCTATCTATCTATCTACCTTCATTTTCTCTCTCTCTCTCTCTCTCTCTCTCTCTCTTTTCAATCTGTTTTCATTTTTTTCACTTTCTCTCGATTTTATTTTCTCTAGTTTAATTTTTTTCACAATTTCATTCTCACTTTATCCCCCTCTCTGTTCCCCTCTCCCCTCTCTCCCCTTCTATCCTCTCTCTCTCTCTCTCTCTCTCTCTCTCTTTCTCGCTATTATCACCTTATCTATCAATCTTTTTCTTTTCACTAACTCGCTGAGTTTTATTTTCATTCTCTCTCTCTCTCTCTCTCTTTCTCTCTATCAATCTGTTTCCATTTTTTTCAATTTCTCTCTATTTTATTTTCTCTATCTATTTTAATTTTTTCACTCTCTCTCTCTCTCCCTCTCTCTCTCTCTTTCTCTCTATTTCTCTTATTTTCTCTATGTATACATATATATATATATATATATATATATATATATATATATTTGTATGTTTCCATTTTTTATCTCTCCATCTATCTATCTGTTTCATTCTCACTTTCCCCCCCTCTCTTTCTCTCTCTCTTTCTCTCTCTCTCTCTCTCTCTATTTCCACTTTATCAATCTTCTTTGTTTTCTCTATCTCGCTGTGTTTTATTTTCATTTTCTCTATCTATCTGTCTGTCTATCTATCTATCTATGTCTGTCACACACATACACACAGAGATACACATACACACAGGGGGACACATGCTGTCTTCTTATATTTATTTACAATTTAATCTCTTTTCTATGCCTTTTTCGCGGCAAATCAGACTCAGGGAATTTTGTCAGAGTGGAGTTGTCTCCCGCAGTTTCATCCGGGTTCCAAATCCATCATTTAGGCACTCCCTCAAGAAAAAGAAAACGGTAAAAGCAAACTACAGAGAAAAAGACAACCATCGTCATCATCTTCCTAGTAAGGAGGAGGAGGAGAATAATAATAATAATAGCAATAAGAAGAAGAAGAAGAAGAGAAGAAGAAGAAGAAGAAGAAGAAGAAGAAGAAGAAGAAGAAGAAGAAGAAGAAGAAGATACATTGAAATTCATGTGGTGAAGTGAAACGTGTCTTAAACAGTTGGATTTCCGATGACTTTTCAGAAAGAAAAAAAAAACACATTCTATCTTCATTAAGCACCTATAGAAAATTATTGATAGAGGAAGAAATGCCAGTTCGGATCGACTAGAGGTGAACGAAAACCAAAAATTCAAAGAACTTCTACAGAAACACTTTACGCTATTTTTTTTTCTTTTTATTTCCTATTTTTATTTTTAAACTGAATAGCGGGAAATTACATTTGTTTTGCTAATGGATATCCCCAACGTGGAGCTGAAAAGACGCGCGTAAAATGATTCTCAAGCAAAAGTGCTTATTTGTAAATATTTCTGAGAACAAAGCAATAACGCTTGTGCGAAAAGAAGGTGAAAACTTAAAAAGATCCAGCTAAAACTCGCCTTGTCCGGTCTAGTCATCTTTTTTTAAGATTTTACAAACTCCCAAGCAAACACACTTTCACGCACACAAACACAGGCACATGCACACAGGCACACGCACACACAAACACATACACACCTATATCTACAAGGTAACTTTTAAAACTTGAAACGTACTTTATCAAATCGTCTGAAAACTTGAGATAATTCTTTACCCAAGGTTGATGCAAGGGAGTCATGCCCCCTCGAATCTATGACCTCCACCCAGAATCTATGACATCTCAATTTTTATAAGGCAGTAGTCATATACGAGCGTCGTTCAAAAAGTTCTAAGCTTCACCCGGAAGAGTTGGAGAAACAAGACAGTTTTTCAGTATTTTTCAATATAGTCCCCCTTGACATTAATGCACTTGATCCAACAATTCTTAATCAATGCAATCCCAGCACGGAAAAGAGGGTATGTCCTCGTTCTCCAAAACCACCCCCCACAACACATGTGATCTTATCATTGTTTCCAAAATGGCAGTTATGCAAGTGGTATTTGAGTTTAGGAAACAGGAAAAAGTCAAATGGAGTCAAATTTCCTCGAGGACAGATGGCACAGTGGTTAAAGGCGTTGGTTAGATCCAGTGACAGGACCCAAAGAGTGTGAGGTTCAATACCCGGTTAAGGCAGTGGAGAACTTGGAGAGGTGAATTAACAGGAAATAACTGATAACTGACATTCATTAAAGAATAAAAAACATGGCACGTGGAACTAGAACAGTCTACCCCAGTGAGCGAAATAAAGTGTTCAGTTCAACATTCCAACCACCTGAAGAAGGCCGGAACGTACAATGGCCGAAACGTTGTAATAGATATGGCAACACAGATGAGGACAATAGACCGAATAATGTAAATAGTGTATATAATACCTCATCTCAGAAATATAGACATATACTGAAAGGCCGAAACGTTGTAATAGATATGGCGACAAAGATGAGGACAATAGACCGAATAATGTAAATAGTGTATATAATACCTCATCTCAGAAATATAGACATATACTGAAAGGCCGAAACGTTGTAATAAATATGGCAACACAGATGAGGACAATAGACCGAATAATGTAAATAGTGTACATAATACCTCATCTGAGAAATATAGGCAGATACTGAAAGGCCGAAACATTATGATAAATATGGCGACAAAGATGAGGACTATAGTCCAAATATTGTAAATATTGTACATAATACCTCAACTCAGAAATATAGATAGATACTGAAAGGCTGAAACATTGTAATAAATATGGCGACAAAGATGAGGACAATAATCCAAATAATGTAAATAGTGGAGCTAAGACTGATGAGTAAAGCGGATGGGGTATCAATTCAAAGCCACATTTGGCTGATTCAGCTACTGCAAACTGAACAGTGTCAACGAGCGTGTTATCCTGGAGCAAGAGCACACCTGCCCGCAGCTTCCTTCTGCGTTTCGACTTGAGCGCCTCTTTCAGTTGTCTTAATTCTTATGTATAGAAGTGTCCATTAATAGTTTTTCCCTTTTCCAGATAATCTATCATGATTACGCCTCCAGAGAGTGGAGAACCAAAGTGTTTCCACTGTTTCCTTTGAGCCTTTGATTCAGGTTCGAAATAGTGAATCCAGTGTCCTGGAAATGTTAACCCATTTCTGCTTCTGCTCTGGTGTCATTATTCTTGGGACCCATTTCATGACAAGATCATCCCCAAGATCTCATTTAAAACAGTATGGACCGAACCAGAACTAATGTATATGAACTTAGCTATATGCTGGACAGTAAGACGTCTGTCATCCAAAATCCAAACCTGTTCATCAGTGGTTGAGGTCTTTGGACGACCTGACTGGGGGGTCATCTTCTGTGCTGTCCCTGACCTGCTTGAATTCCGCAGCCCACTTCTTCATAGTTGCATAGGAAGGGGGAGTCCTCAGCAAGTCTCTGTACCATGTCCAAATGGATTTCTTTGTCCATTTTTAGATTTGTCGCACGCCTCTCACCTTTGTATGGGTTTCACCTACACAGAAATTAAGAAAGAAATCTGAATTTGTTTTTCTAGTTTTATAAGAAGTGGCTGTGTGTTGCGACAACAAAAATGTTCAGCTATGGCACTTCTTTCTGGGTGAGTGAGGGTTAGAACTTTTTGAATGACCCTCGTAAAATACAAATTTTACTGTAACCTAATGATGAACAATGATGGATCATATGCAATATAGATGAACAATTCAACTAGAAAAAATTGAAAATAAATACAATGCATATAAATGCAAATTAGAAGCATGTCATAATAGATTATTTCATCTTAAATCAACAATGTTTCGCGCAATTTTTAACATCAACTTGAGATTTTTCTTGTTAAAAAATTGAAGAATTTAACACGTTCAACATTATGGATAAAAAATAGTGAATTTTATACAGGCTTTATTTTTCAAGAGTTAGCATTAGAAAAAGAAATTCACGGATTTGGGCAAAAAAAAAGAATCCAGGATGATGTCAAAGACAATATTTACTTTGCCCCCCACCCACGAGGGAAAGATGTGGCACAAGGCCAAGTTTTACGTGGGTTTTCCGAGCCCGTAGGCTCGGCCAAAAAATACCCGTAGAAACTGTAAAAACAGAATCGGGTTGGTCAGCCTCCCCGAACGAGACTCTGCCCTTCGGCAGAGCCTTGTCCGGGTTCCTCTCTGTCCGAAAACAGAGACTTCTACCGTCTGGCTGGAATCTGTTCCAGCAAGTCTCAAGGATAATGTCAAAGTCTGCGAAATTGTTTCATCCTTTAATATTTAGTTGTTCTTAGTTTAATCTTTAATATAAATTCAGGCAGAAAAGAACCCAATGTTGATAAGGTAGCGAGGGTCACAAAGCATTGCCCGGTACCACAATTAGGCTTGCTCAAAATTCCCCCCTTACTTTCGGTCGGTGGCTTCGGGTCTAGTACGCACCGGCCCCGCTTTTACATGTAATAGCCGTGTGCAAATGCTAATAGCAAAAAACTGATATGGAATAAACTTTTGGTTGGCAGCGTGGACAAATGGAATTGGAAAGGTGATTTCAAATTCTACCCGAAAGATTTTCTCTTCCCAAAACTCTTGGAAAAGGCATGAACCTATGTCTTCGTAACAACCGCACACAGTAGAATTGCATATAAATAATGGTCCACTTCATTTGACTTGAGGTAATTGGAATGAATTAAGAGAAAGACAATAGGGGGGGTGGATAAATTAAGATTATAAACAATAATAGAGATTATATTCTATTAGTAATTGGAATTAATTACAAGAAAAACTATAAGGAATAAATTAAGACTATGAATAAATGCTGAAATTATTTGTACATGCGTAAATAAAAAGGGATAAAACTAAACCGTAAAAACCGTCATTACTTTAAAAATTAGTTTTTTAAAAAAACCTTCGAAACGTTTTTCCCAAAAACAAAAAAAAACATTTTTCTGCTGTGGTGACTGTGTGTGTGTGTGTGTGTGTGTGTGTGTGTGTGTGTGTGTGTGTGTGTGTGTGTGTGTGTGTGTGTGTGTGTGTGTGTGTGTGCGCGTCCGTAAGCGCGTGCACGCACGTGCATGCGTCTGAGTGTGCGTCCATACATGTGAGTCAGTGTGCGAATGTGCGTGTATATGTGTGTGCATGCGTGTGTGTGTGTGTGTGTGTGTGTGTGTGTGTGTGTGTGCATGCGCGCGTGTGTGTGTGTGCAAGCGTGTGTGTGTGTGCGTGCATGCGTGTGCGTATGTGTGTGTATTTGCGCGCGCGTGCATGTGTGCGTGTGTGTGCCTGTGCGCTTGCGTACGCGTGCGTGCGTGCGTGCGTGCGTGCGTGCGTGCGTACGTGCGTGCGTGCGTTCGCGTTCGCGTGCGTGCGTGCGTGCGTGCGTGCGTGCGTGCGTGCGTGCGTGCGTGCGTAACTGCCAGTTGACGGGGATCCAAACAACCCGCTTCCCGCATCTAAAGAACAAGTATTTCATAGACTGCGCCCTAACCGCCTTCGGTCGCTACGGATGTCGGAAATTAAGGCCAGCACAAATCAGTAGACCCCCTCCTGCTACCCGCTTTTTCCCGATTTTATTCGATAACCATTGACACTGCATTTAAATTTTTGCAAATCCAAAGTTAACCGAAAAGCAAGAAGACGGAAGAAAGTTCCACAAGTGCGAAGTGCGAGCGAAGAAACTGTTATCATAGACCAGGGGTGGCCAAACCGCAACTCGCGATCCACACACAGCTCTTACACAGACATTTAATATAACAGTTAATATAAAAGGTAGATAATAAACATTTCAAGCTTAATAATTATTTACTGGGTATGAATTGGGGTTCCACTTGATTAAAATGTACCTTTAATCTTCCTGTATATATAATAAAAACGAATGTGTAAATTTTGTTCAGGTCTTGCTACTCTCAAACATCTGAACATTATCGTATGTGGCTCTTACATCAAGCGCGTTATATATATATATATATATATATATATATATATATATATACATATACACGACTCCGCGAGAAATTTGGAAACAGCATGTTGTACTACTTCGCATTCGCGCCGGAAGTTCCAATACCAACATTTCTTTTAGAGTGTTTGGGTGTCAGTCTGAGGACTAAGGACAGTGCAGAGGATTCGGAAAGAGTTCGATGAGTCTAATGGTGATTACGAAGGTGTTTGGAGTGATCACTCATGATGGCGAAGTTTTGCCTCCATTCATCTTCCCACAGGGCCTCAAACTCAACACGGAGGCCTACATCAAGTACCTTGTGGAAGTAGTGCTGCTATTGGTCAAGAGGATGGCTTGTGGAAACCCCTATGTCTCACAACAAGACGCTGCACTATGCCAGACAAGCAGGAGAAACCAATTATGGCTGTCAGACAAGTTCTACGACTACATCACCCATGACATTTGGCCACCTAACTCCCCAGACTGTATTGTTGATATTTGATTGTCATTTGTGGGACACAGTTGAGCGAGAGACCAGCAAAATTCCTTGTAATTCCAAAGATGAACTAAAGGCAAGGATTATGGCAACAATCACCAACTTAAACAAGGAGGCCGTCCAGAAGAGTTGGAGGAGATTTCGGGGTCGTCTGGAGGGTGTGGTTAAAGCCAATGGCGATCTTATTGAATAAATTTACTCTTTAGTATTTCAAGATATTTTGGTATAATTTTGGTAAATATATCTGTTAAAATGAGATGTCGGTGTTATTTTCATTTTCGCGTAAATTAGACGAGAATTTATCCATCTCTCTGTGTGTATGTATATATATATATATATATATGTGTGTGTGTGTGCGCGCGCGCGCGTGTGTGTGTGTGTGAAAAGTGTATATAAATATAAATAAATATATATATAATTATTTATATATTATATGCGCGGTACTTATTAGAAAGCGCTCAATATCAGAGATAGAGCTAACATATTTGGTTGGATAGATGTGAGTTTGTGACCCTGGGTGTTTGTCTGACGATCGCTAAAGCGTGAAACCCAGTGTCACAAACTCACATCTATCCAACCAAATATATATATATATATATATGTGTGTGTGTGTGTGTGTGTGTAGCAATCCTTCTTTCATGCACATTTCATTGAATACGACAGACGATGTCCTTCTATTTAGTTTTTATACAGTTTCTCATGCGATCTAATTTTTTTTTCTTTTCAGATGATAAATTATATAAAAGCTGTCCGAATATTTTTTCTTTTTTATCCGAGTGCTTTTGGCTATACATTTAGCCATTTTCAAGAATTCAATATTTTAACTGTTAAATAAGAAATAGGTTATTTTATGTATGTTTTATAAAATGTTTTCATTTTTCAAAACACGATCAAGATATTATGTCCATATTAAGACTTAAAATATTTAATCTTTGAAAATGGCTAAATGTATAGCCGAAAGCGCTCGGATAAAAAGAACATTCGGACAGTTTTATATAATTTATCATCTGAAAAGAAAAAATATTAGATCGCATGAGAAATTGTATAAAAAAACTAAATAGAAGATATATATATATATATATATATATATATATATATATATATATATATATATATATGGTGGAGATCGGTTGGTAGGTTATATATATAGTGGGGATCGGTTGCGTGGGTTTACTTTCATCGCATAACAATTCTTGTGTTATTTAATGCCGAACTTCTTTTTTATTCAGATTATGTTTTAGTTTGTAGTTATTTATTTTTAATTCCCAAATAGGGAAATACGTTTAAGTCTATAAGCATTTAAACGATTCGGAAGTAAATATTAGTAAATATTAGTTTTTATTTTAGTCTGTAAGCATTTATTTATTTAGTCCAAGTATAGCTAAATATTATTAATTTATATTTGAGTCTATAAGCATTTACTTGATTCGCGGGTTGGTAAATATTTGTCGTTTACATTGGAATCTGTTAACATTTACTCGGTAGGTGGCCCATTAAGTGCAGAGGTGATGCAGCCGGTGTATTCCTTGCCTCGCGGGCACAAGGCAAAGAAAAGACACACACACACACACACATATATATATATATATATATATATATATATATATATATATATATATATGTGTGTGTGTGTGTGTGTGTGTGTGTGTGTGTGTGTGTTTCAATATTTTCATTGAAAGTGACAGACAAGCAAAATCTTATAATTTTTTTTCATCAAGTTTTTCTAATTTTCTTACAGTTTTCATTTTAGAAGGATTGAGGGGGGGGCAGAAACTTTGCGTAATGATTGTTGTCCCAAGCGTCTCCAAGTCCTTGTCAGAGAAGAATCATTTTCCACCCTCCAACCTCTCTGTCTCTGTCTCTGTCTCTCTGTCTCTGTCTCTCTCTCTCTGTCTCTCTCTCTCTCTCTCTCTCTCTCTCTCTCTCTCTCTCTCTCTCTCAGGCGGGATATGGCGAGTCTCTCACTGCTCTACCATGGAAAGTGCTCGGACGAACTTTCTTGATCCCGGTAGGTTTAACACTCACAGCTAGGACCACTAGTGCCACTTAAATAGTAACAAACCAACCTCATTCCCTCCCTATTCCATCGTCGAGAAGAAAGTTCCACTCAAACCACTGCCCTATGGAACAGACTCCCAAGAGGATGCTTCCCCGATCACTACAATCTTAACCTGCTCAAGTCTAGGGAGTCAACCGTTATCTTCCCCCTCCTATCCATATAAGCTATGTAACTGTCTACTTCAAGTGGCCTCTGGGCCTTGTACAGGGTGAAGCGCTTTCGGCCAATTCATTAGCCATTTTCAAGTGTTCTGTTGTTTATATTTTCTATGTTCGTGTGATAAGTTGTGCAGAAATAGTCGTAACTTAAGACTGCACGAGAAAAAGCTGCATGACTTTGTGTTTAGGAATCTTCTTAGAAGCAACTGAACTATTGTTAAATAAAAGTTGACGCTTTGCCGACTAAAAATTATTGAGGTTCTTTATATAAAAGAAAATTTAAAGCAAACAGCAATATTACTTTATTTAACAACAATTCAAATGCTTCTAAAAAGTCACCTCGACACAAAGTCACGCTCAGCCTAAGATTACTACTACTACTACTATACAACAACAACAACAATAATAATAATAATAATGATGATGATGAATACAAGGCGAATCTATGATAAAAAGCGACCCCACTCTACTACATCTCAATTTTCATAAGGTAGAACAGCCATCCCTCGATTAATGCGTTTTCGAGTAGTGGGCTAATTTTTTATATACTAAAATTCGATTAGTGCAGACATGATACTCGATTAGTGCGGTAAAGCTAGGTACCTCCACGAGATCGCTAAAAAAGAGTAAAGCATTCTTCACTTTAATCATAGTCATTTAAAATTGATTTTTTTATACATACCGTTGTACAAAATAATCTAATCGAGGGATTCCTGTATTCACATAAGATACAAATTTTATTGCAACCTAATTATGCACAATAATGGATCATATGCAATATAGGTGAACAATTCAACTAGAAAAATTTTAAATAAATACAATCTATTTTAAATAGAAGTCAGAGACATGTCATAAGAGAGCATTCCATCTTAAATAAATCAACAATGTTTTGCGGCAATTTTTAATATATACTTGAGATTTTAACATCCAACCAAAAAATAGTGAGTTTTACATCGTGTTTTTTCAAAACTTATCAAATTCACGGATTTAAATAAATAAAAAAAAACAGAATGACGTCAAAACCCGCGAAAAGGTTTCATCCTTTAATAGCCAGTCGTGTTTAGTTTAATTTGTATCGTATATAAATGTAGGCTGAAAAAAAGCAAATGTTGATAAGATAGCGAGTGTCCCAAAGCACTGCCCGGGCCCCCAATCAGTACTGACCACACCACCACCACCCCCACCCGGTCGTAGTACGCGCCGGGTTTGACTACTACTTGCACTAAATAAATGGATAGAATTTAAATTAATTAAAATCTAATTTCTATAGAGATACAGTTTAAATAAAATCCAAGTCAGCCATCGTCTAACGTGAATCTTTTTTCCGTCTCGCTAATCTAGATTTCGTTCGTGTAAAATAACTTTTTCTTTTTTTTTTCTCGATGACGAATCATTAGCGAAACATGTCAACGGAATTTTGTCTTGCTTCTAAATTTGTCCTTTATTTTTTCCCAGTCCGTTGAATTCTCAACGAAATTTACTCACACGCGTGCGCACACGCATGCACATGAACACATGCAAACACACGCACACTCAAGCACATATATACAAACGCACACACACATACAAACAGTGTAGACACAGAGTTCAGCACCGAATCACAACAGTCTATTTGATATTCAGGCCATGAAGATTGCGTTCAAGCATGAAACAGATTGTCACCATTCAGTGTTAAACTCTGTATCCACACTGTTTATAATTTCATACGCTCTATCTCGAATATTGAGTAAAAAAATATAGCAAACATTAAAACAATATATTTTATTAGAATAAGGATATTAGAAGTTATACTGGGAGCAACCCACCTGGAAAAGGATAGAAAATGAATTCATTAAATATACAAGAATAGAAAGGGGCGTAAGACAAGGGTGTGTCTTCGCTCTGGACTTATTCAGTTTTTATAGTGAACCAATCTTGAGAGAGTTAGGAGTCCTACCAGGATTCATTATTAGCGGCCACAATCTTAACAACATTAGATATTGTTGTGGTAAATGACAGTTGCCCTCCTTAATATTCTGAATGAATTAATCCATGCATGATAAGTAGTCCTGGGTAATTGTCTAGGTTTGAAGAAGATAATACTATTGCAGTGACTTGTGTAGCTGAGTACTACTATCATAACTGACTCTATCAATTTGTGAAATTAGTATATCAAAAAAACAACTAACGTTGAAAAAAAACGGAGCATATACATTGGAAACAAATTTTCAAATCAAACAATTAAAAATGGAGGTCTTGAAAGCAGTAAAGTTGGAATTAAACAGCAAGAACAACAACAGCAGAAAGAACAACGACAATAACAATTCCAGGAAACATTGTTGAGAGAATAAGAACAATAGCAAAAAATACTAGAAATTTTTATGTAGAGTAAAAGTAAAGTAAAAACGTCTAATTTTTTTCTCACAAGACTCAGTAGTAAATGCAATTGGCGAATTTAAATATAACCCTGATGAATGGGCTTACATTTGCAGAACACTACAAACGCTATGAGAAAATCTTTAAAAAAGACTGTTGTTAAAATCCCAGATCAATTCTGTGAACAAGACAAATAAGATAACTGGAAAAAAAATCTTAGTTTTTTACCGAAGCGTTTCGTCTCCCGACTTTTTCAAGGCAAAAATAAAATCGAAATGTTTTTGTTGTTATAGTTACATTACAAGATCCAAATTTAAAAAAGAGACGCTTTTAAATTTAGATTTTGTAATGTAACTATAACAACAAAAACAGTTCGATTTCATTTTTTTACCTTGAAAAAATCGGAAGACGAAACGCGTCGGCAAAAAACTTATGTTTTTTCCGGTCGTTATCTTATACCAAAAAAGACTGTATAAATTGGTCAGACAAGAAAAAAAGTGTGCCTGTTACTAAGAAAGGGTACACAGAAGGCAAAAAATATGTGAATTACATCCTGCCAAAAAATGAAGTGAATTGTCGTCTGATGAATCTATTAGGTTCTTTAGTAAAATTTTCATTGAACGAAGTTCATTGTTCTAGCCTCTTTGGCGATGCTTAAATCTTATTAAAAAAAAGAATATGAAGATTATGCCACTTACATCGTAAACAGAGAATATAAAAAGTTCAAGTTAAGCGGACTAACACCCGACATGTCTAAGTGCTTGATCTACGTACAAGGGTTGACAGCAAATAGGAATGCGGAAATCCGTTCTAGAATTTTGACTAATTTTTAACAGGACTCAAAATTGACGTTGCACGCTCTTGCTGAAGAATGTCAAAGAATAGTGGACTTACGACGCGATACGGCTAGAATTGAGGAAAGTGATGTATCTGATATAAATTCGGTTTGTCATATGGGAAAACAAAATACTTTACAAAACCACATCCATGTTATGGACGCAGTGTACTGCATTTCAAGAGGAACTGCTTTTTTAATAGCAAAAAAATGTTTTGACTATGGAAATGTGGGACACAAGAGTTCGCATTGTAAAGTTAAAAGACAGAATAAAAAGTCAAAATTCAAGAATACTCTAAACGTAGCATCGGCAACTATTTTTCGGTTTCGCAAATTATAATGGTTTTATTCCGAAAAATCATTTTTGCGAGTACCATTAAATAGTTTACCAAAAAAAAGAATCTAAGTGGAATTGGACTGCCGAATGCCAAAAAGCATTACAAAAATTTTGCATAAGCACAAAGATGGTACTGTCAAGGCAATAGCGCATGCGTCAAGAAAACTTTTATCAACCGAGAAGAATTATAGCCAGATAGAGAAAAAGGTTTAAATATAGAAAGATTCGTAAAAATAACCTGAAAGGGCCGACTGATACTCTTTTCCTGTTATCCAGGGTTTGTTGCCAGACAGAGTGGCGAATTAGACTTCGCGTCACAGATATCCGTTTCAATTTCATTCAGATTGTTCGTGTATATATACCTTTGTGAGTTCACATATATATTTTAATTCAATGACAGATCTACAAAATTTCTACGAACTTAAAAAGATGTTTGAAAAATATGAATAATTTCTGAAAAGTTCAATAAAGTCCCATAATTTTCTGATTCTAAACTTTTTAAAAATTAACGTTTATTCTTGTCTCCAACTTTTATTGCTCAGCCCAGGATAGGTGTTGTCCAAACTGAGTAAAAAGAGAATGTGTAAGACTAATGCCTTATTTCAAACTAAGTAAGATTGTGTGAGCGTATATGTGTGTACTTGTGTGTATATTAAATGACACAAGTACATGGAAGTCATTCATGCGCAACACAACTATAATTGCATACGATTGGAGGTTGTTGCCAGACAGAAAGGGAAAATAGAGCTAACGACATAGATGTCCATCTCAATTTCATTCAAATGCTGTGGCCATGCATGTTTGCCTGTGCTCACGTATATTTTAATTCAATGACAGACCTACTATATTTCTACAGAATTAAAAACAATTATGTTAAATAATTTTATTGATTACAGAATAATTTCGGAAAACTTCAATAGAATGTGATTTTTTTCTATCTCACGTAGTCTGGATTTTATACTATTGACTATTTTTCGTCTCCATTTTATTAAGTTGGTCGTGTTTATTTACCTTTTTCCTCACGGCTGGTAAAATATGACGCAAAGTCGGTTTACTAGGGTGCGGGTCGACTCAACACCGCCGACTCAACACTGTCAACTGAGCACCAAGACAACTAAGGACGGAGACAACTCAGGATCGAGACAACTCAGCACCAGAAAAACATAACTTTTTCATAACTGAATGAAAGTAATTTATTAAGGATCAAAAACTTAATTCGTGAATATTTTTATTTTATTAAAAAATAAATTTCTTTACGATTTACTATATTAAAAATAATTTGTAAAAAATATTCACTAATTAAGGCTTTAATTCTTAATAAATTACTTTAATTCGGTTATAAAAAAATAATTATGTTTTTCTGGTGCTGAGTTGTCTCAGTCCTGAGTTGTCCTATCGCTCAGTCAGCGGTGTTGGGTTGTCCCTTCCCGGGTTTACTGTGCGGTTCCTATACACTTTCATATCTATAATACGCTAATGACCATAAATAGTCATGAAAGATATGTCATAATGTACATTTTGTCAGCGTAAGAAAAATGTTATAACTTTGGATTTTGTATGCAAACATTAAAAAAATAATAATAAGGTTTTCAATTCAAATCTATAATATTTCCTATAAATGCGCTGGTAGCGTAATTGCTATTAGCGCTGAAAAGAAGAATCGGAGAGCCAAGTTCAAATTCCGGTCTAGTCTGTTGCTTTTGCACTAATACTCTTGGAAAACTCAGTAATCTCAACTCTCTCTCCCCTCTAACCTTGGCTGGAGGCCAGTCTAGGATAAGAAATACTTCGTATTTAAAACCATGGAAAATTCACCGGGAACTACTCCACTGCCCCGTCATATCATGAGAGTTCACAGATAATGTTACGTTTTATCAGAAAAGAAGGGAAAACAATGGCAAAGAAAGAACCTCTCCGGCCTAGAGTGTAGTATCTGTTCTTCACTTCTCTGTTGTGTTTTAGCCTTCGAGCAGTTCATGAATCTGTAATGAGATATGCCTTGTCCCAACAATATCGATCTCATTGCACATGAATGGTCGCAGGGATTGAGGAAATTTTGTCCTTGGCCCATACGCATCCCACGGTAAACCGTCTTGGTGACAAGTCTCGCCACTGTGGAAAGGTGAATAATACCGAAACATAGTACCTGTGCGGATCAAAGTGTGGTATTTGGTCTCCTCCCGGCGTGTAGGCGATGAATTATTTCCCACCCTACAAATAAGTCCGGTGAGAAGACACATCCTTACGCCCCTTTCTATTTTTGTATATCTGCTGAACTCATTCTCTATGCGCATGTATGCCGTTTGTTGCCAGTATAGGTTCTTCATTATTCTAATATCTTTCCAAAATATATCAAGGTTGCTGAGCAGTTACAACAGATCTTTGTGGTGTACTTTGTCGAAATCTTTTGTGTAGTCTATTAAAACACAGGTGCGCGTCCTTCTGCATTTGGATTGCTCTTTATGATTATATTCTGAGCATGAATATTGCGTTGTGCAGTGTCTATGTCTCATATGCCGTATGATGATCGCGTTCAAACTTCATTTGATGTGGAATTAATTCCTGATATTGAACATTGGACACTGAAGTCAACAACAAGTGCCGACAGGCTGTTACATGCTTTTAACGCAGTCTTCAGGCTTTGTATATTGTGTTTTGATTCGACTACTTATATATGCTGGTTAATGGTGCATTATGGACAGTAAGGTCTATTGTATTATCATAACGGTTATTGGGTAGTCAGTAATGGATATGCTTCAAATTATTCATTAGGTTAGATCTCAGTGTCCACTTTTATATTTTCATATACACCATCTCTGACATTGAGCACATTTACCCATAAATATAGCATACCATAAAGCTATATTTCAGCACACACACACAGACACACACACATATATATATATATATATATATATATATATATATATATATATATATATATATACAGAGACAGACTGTGGCTAGTCATCCGATTGCTTCAAGCCGGGGTCGAAACTCGACGGATTTGGCTTCAGTCAGAGACTAGTCCTAAGTTATTGGCGCATGACAGAGAAAAGGAATCTTTTAACGTATTATATACGTGATGTATATAAACGCTAGATCGATCAATTCTGACGAAGAGCTATCCATCAGCTAATAATCAGCAGTAGCTCTTGAAAATTCCCTCTCTCCATAGTGCTCAAGAGAGATATATATATATATATATATATATATATATATATATATATATATATATATATATATTCCAACAAAAATTTCGCTTGAGGATGGAACGGAGCCCATTTTACTTTCAACTCAATTTAATTTAAAGAATTATATTGAAGTTTTCGGTTCTAGTTTTGAAACATGAGACCTCTTATGTAGCGATTTGGAATCATATTTTAAATAAATAATTATATATATATATATATATATATAATTATTTTTTTAAAAATGATTCCAACACGCTACATAAGAGTTCTCGTGTTTCAAAACAAGAGCCGAAAACTTTACCTAACGAGTTCTTTCCTATTTTCTATATATTTTTCACACACACACACACACACACACACACACACACACACACACATATATATATATATATATATATATATATATATATATATCAATTCGCTACAAGCAAGGCGATAGTGCTACTGGGAGAGAACGAGCATGAGAAGACTTTAGAAGGACGCGTAAACTCAATATTAAACAGGAAACACCAGATGAGCCGCTACTCCTATTCAAAAGACCGGAGAGAAGAGTGAACCGGACGGTAAGTGAACCTATCTACTTCCACATTTCCCCACTTCGAAGCTATATTGAGAGTATAAAGAGACAAATCATGAAAAGAAGAAATAAGCACGACATCTTACACATACGCACGCGTACATGCGTACACATATACTCATAAATGAGTACACCACAGAAATATATACATACACATACACAGGAAAAAATGAACCTAACATCAATAAAAAAAAGCGCATAATTATTTTTGTAACTCAATATAAAAATAACGAAAACGAAACAATTAGCGGACATTTTCTGATATCTCCTGAGGAGTGGACCGAACAATTACGCAAATGTTCGTCAACGAGTGTCTAGAGTAGAGGTGCTAAATATAACATCAATCAACCAAGTGCTAAATTTTATAATTGCTTTAATCATATAGAGTGCAACCCGGATATAAGAGAGTTGTCAGGACCGGAGAAGAAGTCTCTTATATCCGGGTTTCTCTTATATCCGGGTTTGGTCTATTTTATATACATTAACACAGGCTCTAATTTGGGACCAGAGAAAATCTCTCTTATATCCGGGTTTCTCTTATATCCGGGTCTCTTATATCCGGGTTACACTATATATATATAGTGTGGATATGTTGACTTTTATATGTTGATATATTTATTTTAAACTCATCATCAAACTCTTTCTCTTCGTTTTCCTATACTTTCTTTTCTTTAACCCTCTTTTTCTCTTTCTATTTCTCTTTCCAGTGAGTAAAGAAAAAAAAAGAGCGCCATTTTTTGTATGACGAAAATGATTTTGGGTTTCTCCAAAGAATTTAAGCATCTCTCGTATGAAGACCTTCAGCTACTTTTGGTGCCGATTTGTCTGCAAGACATCTGGCTTTTTTTTTCTTATTTTTGTTGTCTGTTGTTTCTTTTTGGGCAAGGTGGATTGGAAGGGGTCTTGTCGACCAGCCCCGACAGCATTTGTCTAATGTCGACCGTGGAGTCAACAAATAGAGTATGAAAACATTCTTTTCCTGTGAAATCATAAAACGTGGAAGCCTCGCCGATGAGAAATATTTCAAAATCTGTCATGACCATGATCCTCACTGGATCCCCGATAAGTGTCCTTGTGCCAGACTCAGGCAAGTGCGCGTCACTGTGGATTAGTGGTTAACAAGCTGTTCCCGCAAATCATCCAATCTATGAGTTCGATCCTTGTCATTAATTGATTTGTTTTTGTTTTGTTTTGTTTTTTTTACGGCTTATCAACCTTTTGCCTATTATTTAAAGCCAGAAAGTATTTAGGGATTGTAATAATTTGGAAAGGATAATAATAATGATTTACTAATACAAGTCCTAATATTTTTAGAGAAGATATGGTTTCATGCCTTTCCCACGGGGAGTATTTGGTGAATATAACGAACCTGACTGGAATTGGAACTCCGCTCTTCGATTTCTTATTCGGAGCCTTTATCAATTAAACCTCCGCACATTCAAGCTTACAGCACCTGGTATCCCCAAGAGGTCACTCATGGGGATCCTGACCTGATTGGACGTTGCTTAACTTGAAAAAGGGACACTACTCAGATCCACTCGTAAAATTAGGAAAACATTCTTGGAATAATTTATGCTGATTAATTAGACGTTCCTCTACTCACGATATTTTTCAGAACGACAAATATTTTTTTTTTCATCATTTTAGAAACAGGGTGCCTTGTTTTATCATTTCACCCCAAGCAAAGCGTAATACCACGAGGACGCGGGGGTTAAAAGGAGTGAAAGAGAATGAGAAGACTTTAGTGAAGAGAAGGAGAATAAAGGAACAGGGTTCAGAAAGACAGAAGATAGCGATAGAGGTTGCGTTTAAATTTAAATGTTTAAGATTATAGGTGGCTAGGAAGCAGGAAGGGAGTTCCACAGGTGAGAAGTGCGAGTAAAGAAACTGTTAGAATAGAAGTTGCGGTTGCATTTAGCTAGTTCAATAGTAAAACGGTGAGACCTAGTTGCCAATCTAGTAACACGCTTAAATACATACAGTCGAGGCACTAAGGGAAAAAAGTTCACCAGAACAGTCATGAAAATATTTGTAGAAAAGACTGAGGGAAGCCACGTCAGGATACATATATATATATATATATATATATATATATATATATATATATATATATATATATATATAACCTTAAGCAACACAGACGTCATACCTTAGGAACCTTTCGGCCAACACTTTTTCAAAGATATTTGTTGGCGATTGGGAATACAAATGAAGACACTCAATAAAGTAAATGAGAAGGGAAAGGTGGAACGCGATTAAAAGAGGAATTTTAATTACACACAATTAAAATTGAACAGGGGGTGAAATGACCAGTTCCACAAGAGTATAAAATAAATACACACACACACACACATATATATATATATATATATATATATATATATATATATATATATATATATATATATAAAATACATATATATAATCATTTCACCCCAAACAAGGCGATAATGCCACGAGGACGCAGGGCTTACTGGGAGTGAAAGGGAATGATGAGACTTTAGCGAGAAGAAGTAAGGAATAGGACAATTGCAACGAGGTTCGTTTCCTTTCAGTAGTTTTTCTTAATTCCGCGAATTGTTCTTCTGGGGAAATGTCCGGTGAAAGGCACTTTAAAATTTCTGTTTTTAATCGAGACGTTACTTTAGTATCAGACGTTTTGATTAAAAAACTGTTCTCTGTTTTTATATATATATATATATATATATATATATATATATATATATATATATATATATATATATATATAAATTGTATTGCAAAGTGGTAAAATTTTTCGTGAAAGGTGTCCGATAAAGTCCGGAGAGACGAAACATGTCACACGAAAACTTTTTTCCACTTTCTCGTACATCTTTCCTCCAAAGCTGTTCTTGATATTATATATCGCTATCCTATATATATATATATATATATATATATATATATATATATATATATATATATATATATATAGGTAAACGTTATATTAATTTCTACATACAAGAACAATATTGGTGTACTTGCATCATCAAATCGACATAAATATCCCTTTCGTCCAATGAAGTCGGAATAAGACGTAACGCGCTGCATGAAAAGTTATTCGCACCTCATCAATGATTTTCCTACATTTAATCGGTATCACCTTAATCAAGGCAGTACAGCTACCCACAAGCAAGTGGTTGCAGGGTGTGGAGGAATTAGGAACAGAAACATTATTAATGATCAGGAAGAGAAAAGAGTAATCAGGAGGAGAGTAGATAGCGATTGACATTGCATTTAAACTTTTGCAGATTAAAGTCGACTGGAAAGCATAGGAGCGGAAGGGAGTTCCACAGACGAGAGGTGCGAGAAAAGAAACTGTTAGCACAGAAGTTACAACTACATCTAGCTATCTCAACTGTAAATTGATGAGATCTCACCGTCCTTCGAGTATTGCGCTTAAATTCATACAGTCTACGAACAATCACTATGGACGTATTTAAAAAAAAAAAAAAAAAAAAAAACGGCACAGCGAGGCAACCTTACGGCAGCGGACAAGTGACTAAAGCCGAATCGCCAGATCAGGATCTATAATGTTGCTGATTCTTCTTTGGATCTTATCAAAAAGCTCCAGGTAAACAGCAGAGACACTAGACCATATATGACAGCAATATTCTAATCATAGGTGAATGGTAGACTTATAGCTACGCAAGATAGATTCCGAGGAGAAAAAAATTGTCTCACCCGGTACAGCGAACTGACTTTCTTAGCAGCTGACCTAGCAATGGATTCAATATAGTCTTTCCACTTCATGTCAGCTGAGAACGTTAGCGCGAGAAGGTAGAACGTTCTCAGTCAGTTTCTTAGAGGATAGCATCAATCATGTTGATGGAAGGCAGAGAGTGATCTGATTAATGGAGGGAAGTTTAGTTTTGGAGGAGTTAAAATTGACAAGCCATCTTTTGCCCCAGTTAACGACGGTCTTGAAGTCGTTTTGTACACCAGCTGCCATTTTGACATTGCCGGACTGATCAGCCTTACTATCGAGGCAGGAGTAAATGGTAGTGTCGTTAGCGTAGATGTCAAGTTGAGAGCTGATGTCATCGGGAAGGTTGTTAGTAAAGATTACAAACAGCGTAGGACCAAAGATGAAGCGCTAAGGTACACCCGCGTCAGTTCGAAAGAATGTAGATTAATGGTCGTTCAGGATAACTTTCATTTCACGATTTGATAGAATCGACGGGATCAGCTCAAAAACGTGTCCGGAGATACCGTAACTTTTCAGCTTGTGAAGAAGTCCTGTATGCCAAACCCTGTCAAAGGCTTTCGAGATCTCCAATGCTACAGCCCGGGCTTCACCGTTTTTATCTAGCGCACGATAGACTCTTTCCGTAATTATCGTTAATGCATCAGCAGTTGACCTGGAAAAACGAAAGTCGTATTGCTTGTCTGAGAAAAGGCCCTGCTATGAGAGATGATGAACCAATTCAGCATTGATTAGGGCCTCTAGGAGCTTCCCAAAAATAAGTAAGAGGACGATAGTGGGATGGGTCGGACGGTTCACCAGGGTTCTTAAAAACTGAAACAACAGTCGATGAGGAATATGAGCTAGTTTCGGGAGCACACTTCTTAATCTTACTTATTATAAAAAATTGCAGATTGTGTGTGTGTGTGTGTGTGTGTGTGTGTGTGTGTGTGTGTGTGTGTGTGTGTGTGTGTGTCTGTACGTTTATATATTGGATCGGATTTCCTACATTTTTCAACCGATTTCAACAAAACTTCACAGGACTACGTAAAATTACCTGGCGGTGGTTCTGACATCGCCAAAAATTGGAAAAACACAATTGTTTTTGCACGAAATCAATTTGAAAGCACGATTAAGAGGCATTAATGAAAGGGGGATACCTCATATCAAGTTATACTTATTAATATCGAGTTATACTTATTATAAAACCCAGGTTGTTTGTTTGTTTGTGTGTGTGTGTGTGTGTGTGTTTGTGTGTGTATGTGTTCGTTTATATATGGGATCGGATTTCCTACATTTTTCAACTGATTTCAACAAAACTTCACTGTTTTTTTGGCAGGTAGTGTTTCTTATTGTCTTGCACACTTTTATCTTTATTTTTACATTCAGAATGCTTTAAAAATTCCATTTACAAGACAATTGTTTATAATAAAATTCTATTCAATCGGTAGACTCATAACGATTGAAAACAATGTTTTTGTTTGAGTTTGGGTTTGACCAATTCGTAAAAAAAAAAAAAAAAAAAATAATTAAGACGTTTATGTCCATCAACCTTAAACAATAATCTTTGTCAATTTTATTTTTCAGTTTTTATGATGGTCGATACTTGATCTATCTCTTACTGTTACATCCCCGGGCAACGCTGGGCTCTACTGCTAGTTACTATTAAATGGATATCAGCGGGTCCTTCGATGCTTTGTGGGGATCAAGGTTAGAGATGATAGCAGAAACTATGGAAGGAGTTATATGCATATCACTCGACAGAGACTCTGATCAAAGTTGGAACTTAGGCAGGAATACTCCAAATGAGTCAAGAGTTCGAGGAGAACTTACGTGCAAAGCATTCAGGTTTATCAGCATAGGATGATAACACCTCAAATCGATTGAAGAGAAGGTGATAGAGACCTTGGACTTATTTAGTACCCTATAACAGAGATGCCAGTAATCACGAGAGCCAAACTTTTTAGAGGCTATGTGATGCTTCATTCCTTCAGCAAACAAGGACTTAGCTCCTTCCAGGACTTTCTTACATTTGTTGCGGGCAGTAGCATACTGTATAATAAAACAAATATGGCCACTAGAAGAACAATGCTCGATGTCAAATATAAAATATATATAAAAACAGAGACAATATATGAAATATAGATACTCGTACACGAATATTACAACCTTTCCCTGTCTTAAAGTTTTATGTGAACCTCTAGTTTGCTATACGGCTGTCTCACAGTCTTCAGGTGGTTCAAGGGACAAGATACTGGAAATATATATATATATATATATATCCTTTTAATATAGCATTGAGTATCTTGTCCTTTGAACCGCCTGAAAACTGTAAGACAGCCGTATAGCAAATTAGCAGTTCACATGATACTTTAAATCGCGCAAATGCAATATTTTGGTATCGTTTATTTATATATATATATATATATATATATATATATATAAAAAGAGAATATATATATATATATATATATATATATATATATATAAAACAATATATATATATATATATATATATAACAGAATATATATATATATATATATATATATATATATAAAACAGAATATATATATATATATATATATATATATATAAAACAGAATATATATATATATATATATATATAACAGAATATATATATATATATATATATATATAACAGAATATATATATATAACAGAATATATATATATATATATATATATAATAGAATATATATATATATATATGTAATAGAATATATATATATATATATATATATATATATAATATAATATATATATATATATATATATATATATATATATATATATATATATATATATTCTGCTTCTGTTCCTGGGAGTTCTATTTGAAAAAAAAAATTTCTTGATTTAAATTCTCCAAAGACTTGTCCTTATAACTAATATAAACATTAATCTCTAAATTTCATAAAACAAAATAAGTGGTGTAAAAAATATTTTTACCCAGATTTTCTATAAACGAAACATTTCTAAAATAATTTCATTCGTTTGTGAATAAGTCCTGAAAGTTTAATTAAAATTCGACCATTATTTGATAATAACATAAAGATTTTGACGATAAAATTTTGTTTTTATTCAGTTTGAGGCATTTTTTATAATGAAATTATGAATTCAATCTCTGGACCGATAAATACTGACTCGATTGAAAAATTGCGAGCAATAACTGAGCAGTACTAAATAAGAACAAGATCGAGAACAGTCTCTCCTGTAGATTAAATAAAGGATTTCATTTCGAAATACCCAGAAGATTAACCTGAAGGCAGGAGGGTATAAAGGCTGAAATGATAAACATGACGTCATTAGAAAATAATGAGGCCTTATTAACAATAATGACCACTCGTTTTTAATAACTCCTCGTCCCAGAATCTTAGACAGAAATTAGAAACGACTTCTCTATATTTGATTTCTTGATTTAGTATTTGATTTAATTGTTATGAATTCGACTTTTATTTCATATTTTATTTAAAATGCTATTTTCTTTATGAGATTTTGTTGTTGTTGTTCTGTCCACAGGCCGAAGGTCTGACTTGTCTTCTTACAGCTTCATTATCAGTTACTTTCAAGATGACTTTCATCCACATGGCTCTCAAACTGTCTACTTCAAATGACTTAAATAACCAACCACCTTATGAAGCGAGACACAAATTGCCAACCACTCCCCCTTAGCCCAGCAGTCGTAGCCAACCAGCTAGACAGTCAGTCTAGCCGTCCAGCATCTAAGCGACGCTTACAACTTTGAATATATAGAATCCAGCCTTAGCAACGTCACTTGGCGTTACCGTCACTCACCTACGGGCCACAAAATAATTCCTCCGAGTCTGTAACCGAATTTCGGCACTCTGACAGTAATAACGCCTACCAACCAGCAATTCCTCCGTCACCACCACCATTTACCCTATTTTCAGTCTACTCAAGCAGATGATCATATTAAATGAAAAAAAAATACATTCCCTATTCTTCTATGTACAGTGTCCCTCCAGGACGTAAGCGATCATGGCTCTCCTCAACTTTCTATACTTAATAAGCTCTGTCATTTTGCTATCTCTGCTAATCTCTGCTCTAACAATCATTTACACAAGCTCGTTAGGTTGGTTATCCGCTTCTTCCCTTTGTCCGTCTTGCCTTGTGATTGTCAATTTCTCCAAGCCTTCTTTCATCATTATGTACCGGATGTGCAGGCAGTGCAATGAATAGCGGCTCGGAATAAGAAATCAAAGTGCCGAGTTCGAATTCCAGTCAAGCTCGTTACATTTATTTACGCGCAAATACCATTATGGAAAGTATGAATCAATCTCTCCGCAGCTATGGGTTAAATAATAGAACTTGTATCTAGAAAAATCAGTGTTATTCTCAAAATGTTGTTAATACAATAGTCACTTGTAAAAAAAAAATGAATTATTCTTGCAATCCAAAATAGCCAATCATTACGTGCCCTAGAATTTGCAATTGTCTATTTCTGATTCTAAGTATACGTGTAGGTTTTCTTTCCATTTTTTAAAACGTCCTTGTTACTCACAGGTTCAGTTCATGGGATATTCTCAGCATCCTTCTGTAGACCGACATTTCTATTGCCTCCATTTTCATAACGCTGCCTAATAAAGTCAGATGCAAATGACTGCGAGCTCCATTGGACAATCACCCGAATGAGCCACATGACGAAATTCATCATCCGAATTCTCAGGAATAGAATGCGTAACAGAAATAGACCGGCCGGCCAGATATATTAGACCGTCCGGTCGGATATATTAGACCGGCTGGTCGGATATATTAGACCGGCCGGCCAGATATATTAGACCGTCCGGTCGGATACATTAGACCGGCCGGCCGGATATATTAGACCGGCCGGCCAGATATATTAGACCGGACGGCCGGATACAGGACTTGTTGGATTTTTGTATTTAAGTTCTGGTACTATTGATTAATTGGACAACTTGAAATGCATGGAATAATAATGCAACACAAAATGTACTTAGAACAAAATGTATTGAAACAAGAAAGTGTACACAATATTTACATATAGTCTTTTGTATATTCCTGGTAAGACCGTTCCTGGAGAATGTGTTGACTGAGTCGCAGTCGGGCAGAGTCTCTGGTTGAATCTCTTGATCTATCCACCCACAAGGATAAAATGTGGCACAAGGCCGGTTTAAAGTGGGTATCTCCGAGCCCGTAGACTCGGCCAAAAATATGGCCTTTCTGAACTCGCCTAGACGGGTTCAAGGCCTGTCTACCACCCCGGACGAAAGCCTGCCTCTCGGCAAAGCCTCGTCCAGGTCCCTCACTGCAAAATGCAGAGAGTTCGACTGAGAGTGAATCTCTTGATTCCCCCCTCTCTTCCCGGTACCAACCATATTTATATGGTCGGTACTCCACTATGCAAATTAGGTGGATCCTACCACAACACTAACCATTACACCGCCTCGAGGTGCCCCAACATCACAACTTATATGTAGGTACCTCCAAATATTAACTGAAAAATTAGCATACATAATAAAAATGGCCAAAACTTAATAAAAAAACATTTTTATAATCAAAATGTTATTAAGAGGAAAGGGTTTTTTTATGTAGACATTATTTTTTTTAAATCCTTCTTAGAACCCTCGAAATTTTGAGGAAAATTCTTGTTTCTCCGGTGTCAACGTTGTATAAATTTGTATGTGAAATTTCAGTGTCGTTTTTGCGGTGTAAAACAAACTGATTTGTAAATTCTTACAAAAATCAGATAATTGTCTGATTCTTACTTAAACTTTCAGGACTTATTCACAAATAAATTAAATTATCCTTTAAATGTTTCAGTTTCAGAAAATGTTTGCAAAAATATTTTTATGACATCTGTTACCATTTCAAGAAATTCTTTTTGTAGCGCTTAACATTTTCATTAGTTATAAGAACAAGTCCTCGGAGAATTTAAAATCATCAGTTTTTTTGGGGTGGGGGGTTCTTGGGGGTTCGGCAAACAGGACCACCAGTTACAGAAAATTTGCTCTGAATCGAAAAATAAAAAATTCAATAAACTAAGATATTATCTAATTAAATAAGCTTTTAATTGCTTTTATGAATACGATATATTATGAACACTATTGTCCTAAGAAAAAAATTCTTTCGATGAATAATGAATTTTTACACGAATTATTTTCATTTT
>CAHIKZ030000079.1:205000-212500 GCA_903632075.3 Acanthosepion pharaonis
AAATAGATACATACGCATAAAAATAAGACCATCTACTAATATATAAAAAAGAAAACTCCCAAACACACAAATGTGTATAAATATTTCATATATAGCTATTACGCACTAGTACACATACACGAGTACAAATATATAACAATATGTGAAAGAAAATAAAAAATACATATAGACATATGTGTACACACATTAAGAGAATCAGAATATTAAAAAAGTTAAGAGCAACGAGTCATAAGAGTTTATATATATATATATATATATATATATATATATATATATATATATATATATATATAATCTACCAAGAATGGTGATATATTGTAAGAGCCTGGACGCAAATCTATCGTGGCTGAAACGAGACGAATATATATATATATATATATATATATATATAAATGGACATTGAAGTCAACACCCAGACCGATAATCTGTCTCATGCTAAACGCAATCGTCAAATCCTAACGATTGCGTTTAGCATGAAACAGACTGTCGCTTCTGGATGTTGACCTCAATGTCCACTTTTATATTTACATACGCTCTCTGACCCTGATATTGGGTACATTAACTCATAAATACACCATACTTTAAAAACCGTACACACACACACACACACACACACACACATATATATATATATATATATATATATATATATATATTATTTTAATATATACAATTTATTTAAGTAAATGGGCTATTTTTTAAATAAACAGTATTAATTACATTTACCGGCCTGATTGTTCGAGAAATTTCGTAGAAAATATGCGTTCTCGGACAGAAATCGAACCCGTGTGCTATACGGAACAGTCACTTGATCTGACGTGCTATAGCACTCAACTACAGAGAAAGTGTCTGGTTAACAGAGTCCAAATTACTTTTTATAAAGAACAAATCTTCGACGATCTTTCCCGAACGATCATATCTGTTCACGAAACGTACCTTAAACATTCAGGCCGGTAAATTAATACTGTTCATTTAAAAAACAAAGGATTTACTTAAATAAATTGTACCCTTTAAAAAATAACGTATAAACAGAAAATATATGAGATATATACCTAACAAGAAAAAAGAAGTAAAAGTCAACCAAATATAATTAACCATTTCAATGAATACCTTGTTAGTAGCGCGGCTCTGCTTAACGTCTAGTAAATTCAAAATCAAAACCCAAATTACCAACGCACAATAATTCACACTAATTCAACTGGATAGTTCCACTCAATAATCACTGCAGTCAGTAGCCTGACATCGCTATTTATACACCTCGCGGAAAACATATATTCATAAGTCCAAAGTATCGGTAGTTACTCATTTTCTTCCTATATGACAATTAGATAAAGAGGTTTTCTGAAAATAATATTATATTTGAAGTGATATTTTCACTGGAACCGGGGTATCGATAACACCCAGTATTTTATAAGACATTTATTCCATAGGAATAAAATAACAAGTTTGGTTGTGGGAATATACGGCTTTCGTTGACCAGAAAATCGACGAGTCAACATTTTCAAACAGCAAAAATATTACTTACATTGTCGGCTGCGGAGACATACTACTTCTCTATGTGCCATGTCACTTCAGAGCGTTGGCGATCATGGCTCGCCACAACTTTCTATCCTTTGTAGCTCTTAGTAAGGTTTGTGTTTTCATTAGCACTGCCAGAAGTTTTGATTAGGTACATTTTTTTAATCAATCCACCCGAAACAAGGTGATTATGCTACTAAGACGCAAGGGGCGACTAGTGGTGAAAGAGAACGAAAAAACTTTCGAAGGAACCAAAAATCCAATCCTAAACCACTGATGAGAAGAAAAATAATAATGAATAGGATTTGTTTTGCTGTGTAAGCCCTTTCAATTTCGTAAATAAAATTTCAAAGTATAGACAGAGATTTTAGAAGTATAGAGTTGAAGTAGACTTTAGAAGGAACCGGAAAGCCAATCCTACCCTGGAAACAAGGGATAAACTTCTACTCCTTTCCAAAATACCGGAGAGGACTTTGAGCCGGGGGATAGTGAACTTGAGTATTCCAATTGAGGAAAAGAAAAATAATTAGTAAATAAAATTTCAGCGTTATACGGGGACGGTTGATGTTTAGAGTTGAAATAGACATTAGAAGGAGACGGAAACCCAATCCTAGACAAGGAACAAGAGATAAACCTCTACTCCTGTTCAAAAGACCCGGAAGGAGTGTGAACCGAGACATAGTCGAATCTATCCGATCCTATTGAGGAAAAGAAGAAGAAAAACGGAGACGTTAGACGTATAGAGTATGTGACTTTAGACGGAGCCGTAAAGCCAATTCTAAACCGGAAACAAGTGATAAACCTCTACACCTGTTCAAAAACCCGGGGAGAAGTGTGAACTGGACGGTAGGCGAACCTATCTATGAAGTATTATGTCGAAATTGTTCTACTTTAGTAAGCAGAAAAGATGTTATTCTGCAGCATGACAATGCAAGGGCTTACACAGCAAAACAAATCCTAAAACGAATAAGATCCTTACGATGGGAATTTCTGTCACATCCCGCACACTCATCAAATTCGTCACGTGTCTGTTTTATCGGATTGTCTTTTTTTCAGTCTTATAAAAACATTGTTTCAAAGTTTACGTAAATGTAAGTGCGTGCTACACACACACATACCTACACAACACATATATATACACACACAACACACATACATATATATCTAAAGAATTATTTTCAATCCGAAATCTTTATTATTTCAAAAGTTACAACTATCGTATACCAGTATTTGAAATATGTCTCATTTTTATTTTTATTTTTATTTTAAAAAAATAATAGAACATAAAAAACACCATTTAAAAAGAAAACTACTTGCAGTATGAAAAGGTAGAAAAAGTATAATCACTTCTCCTCCCAGATATGAATTGAATAGCAAGACGGACTGTGTTCTATAGCCTTTGATGGCAACCAGTCTACCACAGAAAGAAACAGCAACCTTCTAAAGTTATCAATAATGTATACTAGGATTTGAAAGAGGCCCCATTTTTTATATTTACGGTGTGTATTAGGTCTGTCGGCCGGCGTATACGAGAAATCTTAATAAAGAAAATGGGACGTCTATTTCAAATACGAGTATCCACTATAATAATGTTTGAATTAATAAAAACGTCGGATTAAAAATGAATCCATTAATTCTTTAGAAATTGCTTTGTTTACTTTTCGGATACGAAACTGCGCAGACATGGGCTTTCGAGAAAAATATCTTAGTGAAGAAGATGGATGCTTTCTGTGTAGAACTGTGACGTTCTTCGTAGCCGAGCAGTAAAACACATCGGATCAAACGAACAGATCGAAATACAGACTAATTTCCGACTCATTTAAAACCTCATTGATTTTGTATGGAATATAACAGCCTCACTAAATTTTCCGTATTTACACCCAAGAAACACAACCCTGCTGGAAATATCTCTGGGACGGTTCTTTGATAGATATACCCACACAAGTTACCCAGCAACTTGCTGATTCTAAGCTTTGTCATGTAGCTACCGTTATTCAAGGAAGAAGTAGAGCTACACGTTTAAGTAGGGGTTTCTAATTTTGGGCCACTTCGGTCGAAATACTGTAACGCCTTCGTCCCAAGACCGAGTTCGTAATTCAATTTTCCTCATTAAAATTAAAGGAAATATTTCCAATTCGTTTCAGGATCCTAAAATCAAACTTATTTTCATAAAACTTCCTATTTTTATATTTGTGGGTTTCTTACAAGCAAAAACGTGTGAATAAACAAAAAAAAATGTAGTTTACAAACAATAAAACTATAAGAGAAAAAAACAAATTGTAAAGAAATAAACTGTACTAAACAATGTAGTTCAGATGAGTCATAGGCCAACTGCTGGAGGTGAGAGAGATGGGGGGGGAGACAACATCCAGCATAGCAACCGATAACCTAACCTAACAACGGCTAGGCTAGTGTACGATATCGAAAATTAAATTTATCACTTAATTTTAAATTATTTTAAAACATTTACATTTTATCCATTACTGTAACTATTTTTTTTTTTTAATTTTTTAAATTCTATAATTTTTTATTTATCGTCGATGTAGAACGCTCGTACTGTCTCGCCAAATTCATTACTCGTATTTCTTTCTCGTGTTTTTTTTTATAATTTCCCTCTTTACCGCAAGTGAAATCATACGTTTCGACATTTCACCATTGCTCTTTATAATTATTTTCTTCAGACCAATGGTGTCACTAAAAGAATTTTGCAAAATAACGACTAAACAAGACACAAAACAACATAAAAGCGATCCTTCCAGAGCAGAGGTGAACACGTGGAGTGCCAGTGAAAATACTCTCGAAGCTTGGCACTTGCTGTGCCAATTAGCAGATGCTTAACTGCAATTCGCTCCTATCTCAAAATTCTGCTCGTATCTTCAGCTCTCAATGGCAGGTATGCCGCTAGTTATTTGTGTTTATGAAATATATGCGGGCGATTTTAGTAGCTGCCGTAGGTGAAGATATTTACCCAAACATTTAAAATAAAACAAAATAAAGACAGCTCGGAAAAAGTCGGAAGAACGTAAATGATGGATTTATTTACTAAAAGAGTAACATGATAAAAAAAAAGTATAGAAATGTGTTGCATGCCTTCACCCCGACTCTGAAAAGGAAAGCTACTTGTTGCTAAAAATCTGTTCTTACTCACAAGTCCGGCGCGTTGTGTTGGTTTTGATTTACCCAAGTGAAAATAAACTGTCTTCTTTACAGATCAGGTTTCATTGATTGGCTTAAAGTGTCACATTACCAAGTGAAGCCTATAATAATTGGGAAAAGAGGAAAGATAGTCCACTATTCCAGAGGGAAACATTTATTTAATAGTATACACGCATGGTAGGCTATGTAAAATGGGAGAAAAAGTGATTTATAATACGTAGTAAGATAAAAAAAATGACAAAACACTAATGAAAAATGAAATTCCTTGAGTGTTATTTAATTTTTAGGCATGTATATATATATATATATATATGTGTGTGTGTGTGTGTGTGTGTGTGTGTGTGTGTGTGTGTGTGTGAAAATATATAGAAAATAGGAAAGAACTCGTTCGGTAAATAATCCAAAGTTCTTTTATTTTTTGTTATTATTTTTAAAATAGTGTTCGATACAAAAGTAGAGCATAAATATAATTATTTATTTAAAAATATGATTCAACACACTACATAAGAGGTCTCATGTTTCAAAACAAGAGCCGAAAACTTCAATATAATTATTTGAATTAAATTGAATTAAAGTAAGCTCTGTTCGATCTTCAACAGAGCTTTTTTTGGAAAAAATTCAATTTAAAAAAATTTTGAAGTCTTCGGCTCTTGTTTTGAAACATGAGACCTCTTATGTAGCGTGTTGTAATCATATTTTTAAATAAATAATTATATATACATATATATATATATATATCTGTGTGTGAGTGTGTATGTGTGTGTGTGTGTGCGTGCGTGCGTGCGCGCGTGTGTGTGTGCGCGTATAGATAGATAGATAGATAGATAGATAGATAGATAGATAGATAGATAGATTTCTTATTTTAGGTCTATGTTGTCTTCATACACAGGGAATTATATATATATATATATATATATATATATATATAATTCCTATATATATATATATATATATATATATATATATATATATATATATATATATAATTCCCTGTGTATGAAGACAACATAGACCTAAAATAAGAAAATATATATATATATATATATATATATACGCACACACACACACACACACGCGCACACACACATATATTACTTGTGTTCATACTACTACAGGCCTATCTAGACGACTCACGTTACACCTACCCGACCATAGCTCAATTAGAACTCATTTAAACACACACGAAAACCTGCCAAACTCCACCTGACGCATACAAGTATAAAAGCTCCATACACACGTAAAAAAGATTAAAGATAATGGAAGTGCTAGTATTAAAAAAGGAAAAGCCAGCAGTCAATAAAATTAACTCCGAACACAGTAACAATTGGAAAGGTATGGGCAGGTGGTTTTTGTTTTATACTCTTGACCTGCTTAGGTGTAGTCGCCTTGGTTGATGGACAACTTCAGTTTTCTTTATACTTATAGTTAATCCGAATGCGTTGCAAGCAGTGGAAAAACGATTGACGAGTGTTTGAGCTTCTTTGATTGAGGTAACCACGATCGCAGCGTCATCAGCAAACAAAAGATCATGAATAATGTTTGCTCGAATCAGCGATTTCGCTTTAAAACGTTGATGGTTAAAGAGGCCGCCACTTGTGCGAAATTCAAATTTCACACCCATATCAAGATCACTAAAAACATGGCGTAGCATGGCCGAAAAGAAGAGAGCGAAAAGTACAGGAGCCATAACACAACCTTGTTTTGTGCCATTTGTTACATCGAACGCTTCCGAAATCTCTCCAATAGACAGAACAGATGCTTTAATTCCTTCGTGAAACGAGATGATGACATTTAGCATACTTGTCAAGTAAGCCAAGCTTTTTGAGTACTTTCCAGAGGGCACCTCTGTTTACACTGTTAAACGCTTTGGTCAAATCGATAAAAACGGCATAGAGTTCCTGGTTCTTCTTACTAACTTTCCCAGCAATCTGACGAAGTGCAAAAAATCATATCGATGGCTCCGCGGACAGATCGAAAGTCACACTGAGATTCGGGATAGATGTCGTCAATGAGATATTTGATTATTCTGTTGAGAATAACCCGAGTGAGAATTTTGCCAGCGATACTTAGAAATGAAACGCCACGGGAATTATCACATACAGTCTTTTTGCCTTTAAACATGTTTGATGCAAGCATCTTTGTATTCCCGTTAAACAGAATGAACCTTCCATATAACTTTAAAAAGCTCAAGGAGTTTCTTAACCAGCGTCTTCCCATCATATTTAAAGATTTCCGGCGGGAATAGCATCTTTTCCAGGGGGGACAATTGCTTGATAGAATCTTGGACTTCCTTTAGGCATGGCTCAAAAGACAACTGAGAAATTTCTGGTCGCTGATGAATTGAGGCAATGATGTTGCCATCGATGTCAGAGGTGGAATTTACACTTTGAAAATGTTCTTTCCATCGTGATATAATTTCCTACTTGTCTTTATGGAGTGTGTTACCGTCAGATGACAGAACAAGTGAAATTTCATTTTCTTGTGGGCCGTAAACTTTTAAAGAATGCTTTGGAATCTTTTCTGTCAGCTACCGCCTGGAGTTCCACAGCCTTAGCGGGCCACCAGGACTTTCATTTTCCTGAGAGCATTGTGCACTTCCTGCTTGCACTGTTTATATATGCGCTTTTTTTATGGACATTTTTTTCTGTTTATGAATATTTGGTGCGAATCTTTTATCTTCTCGATAAGACGTTGAACGTGAGCCTCATTTGCATCGAACCAGTCCTGAGGCTTCCTTATGGGAAGTCCTAGAACTTCAAGGGAGCTGGAATAAATGACATCGCTGAGAGATTTCCAGGAGGATTTAATGTGTTCTGAGATCACAAC
>CAHIKZ030000079.1:215000-225000 GCA_903632075.3 Acanthosepion pharaonis
CGCTCTCTCCTCTCTCTCTTTCTCTCTCTCTCTCTCTCTCTATATATATATATATATATATAATATAGACAAATGTTGTCTATTTATTTTATGTAAATTTTTTCCTAACATCTGATAAGTTTAATAACATTATCGTTGAACGAAGAAAGAAATTCACAATATTGATCCATATTTTTTAATACAATCTAAGCTTTCGGCTTACTTAAGCCATTATCAAAGTTGTCAATTACAACATATTAAGCAATATACGGACAAGACAGTGATGATAGTCTGTCAATGTTTACATAGATGATTTCTAAGCAACGATAAACACGCGCATATAAAACACTATGGATCAATATTGTGAATTTCTTTCTTCGTTCAACGATAATGTTATTAAACTTATCAGATGTACGAAAAAAATTTACATAAAATAAATAGACAACACTTGTCTATATTATTTAATGAAACGTGTATGAATGAAAAGATGCTGCCTAAATACACACAATATATATATAGCGTGTGTAAATAAACGCTCTATCTCTGATATTGAGCACTTTATCTCATAAATATAGCACACCTTAAGAGTATATTTCTTCATATATATATATATATATATATATATATAGGTAATAATCTGTTGGTGTATAATCCAAGTGAATCCTAATAATATAAAATATTAAAACTGATCCACGAGTAGAGCTCAATGTATGTATTATAACAGACCATATATAAATAAATAAATTACATAGAATAGAAGAAATTCAAGATTACTCCATTTGTATAGCTATTTCACTCTACAAGTGCTTCCTTGCAGGATTTGTCAACACCAAGGAGTTAAGAAATAAAATAAAATATTATTCTAAAAATTATAAGCTTTATAGAATCAAGAAAGAAGAAGAAGAGGGAAAGATCAAAAGGTAAAAAAGGTAAAAGAAAATAGAAAGAAAAGAGGAAAAAGCGAAAAAGAAAAAGAAGAATATAACAGAGGACAAAGCTTAAACACAGTATCATGGTGGAAGAGGTGGGTAGGATTCAGACACCATTTAAAATAACCTTGACCTATATTTTAAAAGATTAACATCTAGTTTCTATAAAGAAAATTACATAAGAAAATAAAATTTAAAAAATTAGAGTAGATTTTTTATTATATGTTTAATAAATAAAACTTTAAGAAGAGTAAGTAAAACGGTAACATCTAAAATAAGTAATATACAAATAATAATACATACAATATGATAATTAAAATAATAATTAATGAAATAATTATTAAAGTCAAGTTATTAAATAAATTTAATTAAAATATTATATATTAAATCTAAATTAATAGGTAATAAATAAAACTAACAAATATATAAATTTAAAAAATATATCAGTTAAATATAAATTAATTATTAAATATAAATTTAAAAATAAAAAAAATAATAAATGTAAATATAAATTAACTATTAAATGTAAAAAATAAATTAATATAAATGTAAAATATATATATATATATAAATAAAATTAAAAATTAAAAATAACTTAATTTTTTAGATCTAAATATTAAATATTAAATCTAAAGTTAAATATAAAATTATAAATTAATTAAAATAATAAATAAAAAAAATAATTAAGTAAAATAAGACACTACTTATAGTAAAGACAAAAATAAAAAAAGAATAATAATAATAGTAGTAATAATAAAAATAGTAAGAACAGTAATAGTAATAAAAATAATAATAATAATAAACACCTATGTAGGAGGAAGGCTATTTGGTAGGAATGTGTTAGGTGATAATAGATTGATAATATTCTAGATCAGTTTGAATCTACTTCGGTGGCAACATTTGGAAACTAACTCATTACTTTGATTTAATAGTATACTTTGATTATTGAATTTAATTATTCTAATCTTCTCTTCTAAACATAGGTTACATCTATTCTTAAAATTTCTAGGAGTGTAAGCGAAACCTATGAATTACCAGTCAATCTGAGGGTTCAGATCTTTCACTCTCAATTCCCAAAATTTATATATATCGGCCATTCTTTAAAATCTTGTTTTCGTTTGGTGGGAGTAAGCGAGTGCAAAATTGTCCATATTGTCCATTGCTCCAAGCTTTTTCAGTCACTTCTTTATCTATTTTCAAGGGGTTTTCTTTTAGATATTGTTAATTACTCTGCATGTTTCACTGTTTAAGATGTATTTTTTGAGTTACTTTAATTACGACTAGGAGCTTTTATTCCGAGCCTTCTAGTGTTGGGCACAGCTAGAATTCAGTGAACATCTTTTTTATATATATATATATATATATATATATATATATATATATATATATATATATATCAATCCAGGGGTTAAATGAGCAGCTCTGAATAGTCTGCCCAAAAACAGCCTTCTGGCAGAAGGCTGTTTTTTGTGCAAATTCTATTCAGAGCTTCTCATTTAAACCTGGATTTGTATATATATATATATATATATGTGTGTGTGTGTGTGTGTGTGTGTGTGTGTGTGTGTGTGTGTGTGTGTGTGTGTGTGTGCAGATATGTAGAAAATAGGAAAGAACACGTTAGGCAAATAATCCGGAGTTCTTTAGTATTTTTGTTTTTATTTAAAAAAAAAAAAAAAAAAACAGTGCTCCATACAGAAGTAGAACTTAAATTATAATTATTTTTTAAAAAATATGACTCCTTCGCTACATAAGAGTTCTCATGTTTCAAAAACGAGAGCCGAAACCCTCAATATAATTATTAAAATTAAATTGAGTTAAGACATCAAGCCCTGTTTCATCCTCAAGCCAAAATTTAGGAATAACCAATCTTGAAAGTTACGCATCTTTATAAGCATGTTCGCTCGCAAAATCAATTACTATGGAAACGACTGGGGCGACCATTTTGATAGGGGTCTGACAGTTAATTTTTATCCACATATCAGTCACCTTCGGAAAGAGGTCAAGGCGACGTAGTGTGGGGTATCCATTTCAAATGTTCGCCCCAGCCGTTTCCATAGTAATTAATTTTACGAGCGAACATGCTTATAAAGATGCGTAAATTTCAAGATTGGTTATTCCTAAATTTTCGCTTGAGGATGAAACAGGGCTTGATAGCTTAATTCAATTTGATTTTAATAATTATATTGAGGGTTTCGGCTCTCGTTTTTGAAACATGAGAACTCTTATGTAGCGAAGGAATCATATTTAAAAAATAATATATATATATATATATATATATATATATATATATATATATATATATACTCTGAAGTGAATGTGGTTGTCCGGTATTGTGGAACACTATTTTGGCTCCTGTGCCGTGGAACTAGTTTTACTTTATTGAATACTTTTGGTTTGTTTTTCAAATTGTACCCACCCAGTGGTATATAGGGTATTCGTCCTATTACAAGTCACTGATAGAAATATCAATATTTAAATTATGCAACAGTCAGTTTTCAATCAGTACCTGAAGATTGCATTGTGCATTAAACTTAGAGTTGAGCAACTTCTGCCGTAAAATATATATATATATATATATATATATATATATATATATATATATATATATATATTATGAAATGGACAAAGTCCGACAATTATTTTAAGACATCTTCGTCCATTTCATAATGTGTGACGTCATTTGTTTACATTTGATACGCCATGAGCAGATATGACTGTACGTGAGAGATTCATAGAAGAATGAAGTTCAAATACAGTAAATTCGACCTTGCTAACCGAACGCGCCTCTGTGGCCAAATCGGTAAAGACACGTCAAGCTAATTGACGGTTCCGTATAGAATACAGGTTCGAATCCTGTCGAAGCACGAATGTTGTTTAATACTGTTTATTATAAACAGAGCGTTTACTTAAATATTTGTATGTAAATAAAGAATGTATAAACATAAAAATGTCTTAAAATCTATATATATGCGTGTGTGTATTGTGTTCCATGAAATATATATATTTTTTTTTTTAAATGTCGACCAGTGTATTTCTGAAGAATAACGCTTTTAAGGCAAGCAGTCTTTGTAAATAAAGTGCCCAATATTAAGAAATAGGGCATTAATATCAAAGAAAGGAAATCAAATATTCACCTTATCTTCTAGACTTAGAATTTCTGGAGAAATTAAATTCAATATCTAACCCCCAGACGAGCGGATACCATTTTTGCGTAACTGTGAGTCGGGAAGATTATTTGAACATCTAATTTTATTTGAACATCTATATTTATATTTTATATATATATATATATATATATATATATTGCATGTTAGTGCCCGTTGACAGATGTGAGCCTATTTATATTCCAGTGCCTTTAAACATAAGAGAAATGGAATGCGTACGTATGCGCGTGTGTGTAACCTACAATGACGTTTATTGAAGCCCGAGTTCACGTTTTAGTACTTTGTATTCTCGTGGGATTTCTCGTTGTGGTTTACTTCAAGATTAAATCTCATGTTTAATCACCGCTCCAATGACATTGGTTATATGAGATTTGCCCTGAGAATTACAGTTGCGCTGAAAGGAAACTCTGGACGCTTGAAGTCAGTTTACTGAAGTGTTGAGATACTTTTAGAAATATCCGAATTGCTCCGTAATCTTAGACGCGGGTTGAATATCATTTTTCTTTTCTTTTAAATTAAATAATACTAGCAAGGTAAGATGATTTTGCCCGGGATAGTGATACCATCTGTATACAACCGTTTTCTCAGATCAGTTATTAGAAATGGTTTCAAACGGATAAATCGTTTAACTCTTAAAGAGAATCCTTCAGACCCTATAAAGTCTATAAAGGGCTTTTTCATGCTTTTCAGTTTTTGGCTGACATAAAGTGGAAAGATTATATATATATACTAGCAGCATGGCCCGGCGTTGCCCGTGCTTGATTCAAAAATCGTACGACTCATACAGCAATCGCTATCACTTGACTTAAAATATTTTTGCCCTTCCTTGCCTTTAAAGGAGTGCCCTTTGCCGTGCTGATGTTGCTACATGCCTTACTTCTTGCCTATCTCACACTGCGAATTTTTTCTAAGCTCTATACTAAACATTAAATCTGTTACGAAAAAAGAACTAAATAAAATGAACACAAAACGATCAGCTTTAATAAAGGACTCGTAACTGGAAAAACAGAATGAAAAAAGAATGTTAACAACAAATACTTTTTCACACTCAACCCAGTTCTGCGGAATCAGAATCAACGTTGAGTTTAAGCAAGCGAATGAGCCAATTGGAGTAAAGTGCCATACAGATTTAAATTTTTCCCACTTGTGACGAATGCAGCTTTTCGATTTTTTTTGCATGCTAGCATGCTAGTTAACATTCGTGTCAGTCAGCTTTTGGCTCTCACGCTGGCCAATAGAATCTTCCTGCCTACTCTGACCAGTACAAAATGGCTGCAAACTACTTGAATACTACCGTAGAAGCATGAAAAAATCGATTATTTCCACTATCGATGGGAGTTGGGAAATGCAAAGTCGGTCTTGGCCTACCCGCTAACTTGGAGCCTGTGCATGTAAATTTTAGTGCAAATCCGTCGAAAATTTCGGCCGTGCATTCGTTACACACACACACACACACATTCTGCCTCATATATATATATATATATATATATATATATATATATATATATATATATTTGCACTAATGTTCACCCTGTACAAGGCCCGGGGGGTCGCTCGAGGTAGAGGAGTACGTTAGGAGGCAGTTTTTACGGATAGGTGTGGGGGAAAGATAACGGTTAACCCTAGACTTGACCAGGTTAAGTTTATAGTAATCGGGGAAACATCCTCTTGGGAGCCGGTTCCATAGGGCAGTGGTTCGTGAAAAGAAGCTGAGTGGAACTTGTTTCCGCCGATGGGATACGGAAGGAATGTCATTGGTTTACTACAATGGAAGCAGCATGGTGGGTGCTTGACTTGACGATTAATCAATTACTCTTCTGCTAGGAAACTAGGTTCACTGTGTCGTGCTAAACAATTTTTTATCACCATAATCTATCTTACATATTTATAAGTCTACCATTCGTCCATACTTTGAATATTGTTGTCACACATAGTCTGATGCTTCTGGTATGTATTTAGACATTCTTGATAAAATACAAAGAATCTGCAATGTTATTGATCGTGAACTGGCATCTCGGCTTCAGTAACTTTCCAACCGCCGTAATGTAGCTTCACTGTGCCTTTTGCTAAAATTACTATCATAGTAATTGTCCAGATGTATTTTCCTCTATGGTACCTAGATTTTATGAATTTAAACGCAGTACTAGATTGGCAGCAAGGTCTTATCATTTTACAATTGATATAGCTAGATGTAACCGTAAGTTCTATGCTAACAGTTTCTTTTTTCGCACTTATCGCTTGTGGAATTCTATTTTGGCTTCTTACTTCCCACTCAACTTTGATCTTGTAAAATTTAAATGTAATGTCAATTGTCAACTTCTGTCTTCTTAATTCCTGTTTTTTAGCATTGTTCTCTCCTATTAATATTTTTTTTCCTTTTTTCATATTCTTTCACACTCAATAATCCATTGCGTCTGAGCGACTTTATTGCCTTGGGTGAAAGGATTGAAAAAAATGTAAACTTAGATCCTGCGGAATTTTACTCAAGAGCTATCGATGATCTATCTGACAAGTAGCAGAAAGTAATTGTAAATAACGGTACTGTTAATGCTAATATTAGCCGTTTCCTTATAAGGAAACATTCTGTATTCATTAACACGGCAGCCAATACTGCTTTCGATTGAAATTTATAAAATCTTTATTTTAAAGGTGTTTTACATGAAAATAGGTTTCTCAAGTCCACACACTGTTATTGCTCTTTCCAGTATTGATGGAGATTCCTTCCTAACCTTTTGTTTAAAGTAGTGTGGAATGTCAAACATCTTGATTATGACATTATTTTCTCTTCAGCTTACATGTGATGTCTATTTTAGTTGTTGCTGCTGTTTGTCGTCCTCAAGTGATGCGGCTTCTGTTATTTGGTACAGTTCTTTGTTTGTGATTCTGTAGCGCAAGTCCACAATGTATAGAAAATAACGTGGTCATAAAGTGAGGGGTCAGTTTAAGTATTGATTGTAATATAAAATTGATCCCCCACTTTATATACACATAGGTTTCTCGAATTCAGTAGTTGTTATCGGTCTTTTTTTCGAAGTAATGTAGAAGGTCAACACCTTATGTCATTTTTGTCTCATTAAGTTACAATAAGTTACATGTGCTCTCCATTTTAATTGTTAGTCCTATTGTAAGTCCTCAAGTGATGTGGTTTCTGTTATTTGGTAAAGACTTTTGCTTGTAATTCTGTCGCGCCAGTTCGCAAGATCTCATGAAGAATGGTCCTACATTCACTTGAATTCATTTTTAGTCATTGCCCTGAGAAAACATTTGTATAGTTTAAACATTTCTGAACAAGTCTGATGCTATCAACGACATCCACATGAGAGTCTAGATTTGAAGAGCCTATTTAAAAACATGACAAGTTATTAGGCTAATAGCAGCATGGAAATTTGGATCACATATTTATTATAGCCAGTAAAACGGGCATATTTTACCTAATTGAGTAAAAAATGATAGAAAGAAGTGGGGGAAGTGTATAATCACTGTTATTGTTGAAATTTATAAAATCTTTCTATTAAAAATTTTTCATAAAAATATGTTTCTCGAATCCAGAAGCTGTTATCACTTTTTCCAGTATTGATGGAGGTTTCCTTCCTAACCTTTTTGTTGCATTAGGGAGTAGTGCGGAATGTCAACATCTTGATTATGTCATTATTTTCACTTCGAGTTACATGTGCTACCCATTTTAGTTGTTGTTGGTAGCCTAGTAATATGGTTTCTGTTGCTTGGTACAGTTCTTTGTTTTATAATCTGTATTCTCAGTTGTCAATATTCAAAAAAGGATGATCTTTGCAAAGACCCTCAGGCTTCGCTCGCCCAAAAGCTAAATGGTGAATATATAATTGAATAAAATGTAATTGTACTTTTTTTTTTAAGTTAATAAACACAAACGGAAATTATTTATGAGCCGCGGATGACTAATGTCTACAATGGGCCTTCGAGAGTGAAGAAGACCAAAATATTTCTGCTTTCTTTCCAAGCGCCCCATTAATATTATAGCTAGTGAAAGTCTACAGAAAGTTGTCTTATTCGATGGAATAGCGCGTGTAAATTAAATAAAAATGTTTTTTTTTTATTTTTTAAGTAAAAGCCTATCAGGATTTAGAAAATACATTTTTTACAGTGATAAAGCAAAAATCCACAAATAGACTCCATTGGTATTTAACCGGGACTACAATTCTGCATTGAAATCAAAGACGCAAAGGAGAAGAACAAAAGGCGTGAGTCCGCAGTTTAAAATAAAAGATGACACAGCAGTTGAAAATGTATCAATGAAGTCTTTCTTATCAGATGGAGAAACGAAAGAATAATTAACTGTGTAGTTCAGCCATACATTCAGTGCTGAAGAAGAAGAAGAAGAAGAAGAAGAAGTTGTTTATTAAAAAGAATTAGTATAAAGCATAAGTAGCCATTACCAATTATTTTTAATTAGCCGACACGAAGAAGCAGACACTTAATTGATTCTTTATTGGACTGACGTTGCCAAGGCTTCTCAAAAGTTAGCTGTTTGTTCGCAGGATACTGATGTACTTTTTCTTTTTATGTACTTAAAAAAAGGAATTTATCTCCAAACTGTTTTTCGTACAAAGATATAATAAATGTCCTCGTAGTGTCAGTCTTATAAAGATCATTTCAAAAATGGGAGAGAAAAAAAACATTAATCTTAATTTATATATACTCTTTTAGAATTGCATCGATGAGTTTTACTTCTCATTTTTTCAGAAATATATTCAAGATATTACAAACTTCAAATAGTCTCTTTACTTGAAGTTAGAAATCCAATCAAAGCCAAAACCAACGACTCCAACATTCATAAATGTAAATGCAACATCAATCGTCATCGTCTGTGTCCTTGAATTCTGTTCTGTTATTGTTCTCTTTGTCTATTTCATTTACGTACGACTTTTCGTCGTAATGGCTTTTATCCTTTTGCTTGGGGTGTTTTTTTGGGGGGGTTTTTAAATGTGTATTTAAAATAAAACGCAACTCAGTTCCATTAAACTGTTCTCTAGAAAATAGGGCTACAGTTTCAACATGCTAGTTCTGGAGACCGTGGCTGCTATTGCAAATACATTTTAAAACCAAATTATTGGGGAAACTTGCAAATACAGCTTCACCAATACAAAGGCTGCCAAATGAAAGCATTTGAAACGACAAAAGAATATGAAAGGAAAAACTGAGGACCAACAAGCAAAGAAAAAAAACACCGACAAATAAATGAAAAGGAAAGCTAAACTGAATAGAAAAGACAGCCCAAAAGAGACACCGACGTACGGAATCGCCCAAAGGGCTCAATATCTAAATCAAAACGGCTAAGACAGAGCAGTAACTCGGACCAATGACACCTCACGAAAGAGACTCAGTTTAAATCGATAATCGAGCGCCAGGTGATAAGATTTAAATTTAAAAATATTATTTATTAAATTATAATTAGAAGGAAACTAACATTTAAACACTAACACAAGCGGACGTGGAGAAAAGGGGAGAGTAAGTTTTATAGGGTACAGCTGCCAATTATAGGGTAGATCCACCAATTTTTTATTTCTTAAGTTTTTTTTTCCTCTTTGCCAACAACAGTTTCCGCTGTTATTTAACCCATAGCTGGGGAAAGGGATTCATACGTTTATTTGAACGAAATCGAACGCAACGAACTCCGATAGAATTTGAACTGGGGCATGCCAATTCCACTATCCGCTCCGAACATCTTTAGGCTTTAACATCCTTTTAAAACAATTAGTCTACGTGTAAGAGTAAGGCATCTAATATTCTAGAATATTACCTTCAATAATTGTTTATACCGTACCTATGAACACTAATGGGTATGTCACAATCTTCATAAATACGTTGGACACTATTGTAAGTGGGGGTAATATGCTGTCTAAGTAGTCCGCCACTAGCTGTGGTTTACCTACTTCACGCCGCTGGCGA
>CAHIKZ030000079.1:230000-255000 GCA_903632075.3 Acanthosepion pharaonis
TATATATATATATAGATATAAAGCAAAATATACGATATCAAAAGAAACGGTTTTTCTACTGCGAATTCTGTCTCGTTTTCTGAAATACAGTTTCTAGGAACTTTTGCAGACATTTAATACGTACGAACATACATAGATATATACATACATACATATGTACATTTAGGCAGCATATCTTCATTCAAGTATTATATCTATTTATTTTTATTTAATCCTCTCAGATTCACGGATCAATTTCTTAGTGTTGTTATTAAACTGATTAAGAAAGGCTCCGTAGTTTTTGTATTTTCCCAAGATCATCTTCAGGGCTGAATTGCTAAGACAAAAAAATTAATGTAATTGATAGTTGTGAATTATTTTGTAAATGCACATGAAACGCGCAAATTTATAGTCAATTTAAAAATTAACCTTAAGAATATGTAAAGTAAGTAACTCAATTTATATGTTTTTATTATTAATGTTTTTAAATACTCACCTGCAATTTAAAAAAACAATTTGAGTATCCCAAAACATTGCTTTTAGAGGCATTTTAAAACATTGTTGCTATAATCATATTTAATTTTATTCAATGTTGTTGCTTTTTTATATACGGTACTTCAAGAATTTGAAGTTTTTGTTTTTTATTTTCATGATGGAGTATACCTGTATTGCCAATTAATATTTTCTCTAAAACGTGAACATATGTGGGAAAAGTTCTCAGGTTGAGCCACTTACCAAACTCTGATCTGATGATCAAACATTAGAACTTATTTGAGATTTCCATTTTGGTAGAACTCTCGAATGTATAATAATAATAATAAATTAAATTATCACATATCTTGTCCCTACTCACCGAATCAAATACACTGGTCGGAAGGGATTTTTTGCAAAAGTGGATTTATTTTCAGAGTGATGTAGTTCTACGGAAGTCAGGGTAGACACAAATGAACATTTAATTTTTATTTATTTATTTATTATTATTATTATCATTATTATTATTATTAATGTTCTATATCTTGATATTGAGCATTATAATTACAATGATTGCTTGTCTAAGAAATATATATATATATATAAAATCTCCAACTATTCAAATGTAATGTCAATCGACATCTCCAGTTGCCTTGATCTATCCACTACCCTTCTCCTCGTCCTTTCTTCTATCACTCCTATCTGATCTTGCTCCAAATCTTCTGTAACCCCTTGCGTCCTAGTGGCCTCCAGCCTTGCTTGGGGTGAAACGCTTAAATATATATATATATGTGTGTGTGTGTGTGTGTGTGTGTGTGTGTGTGTGTGTGTGTGTGTGTGTGTGTGTAGAATGCTTTGGATAAATTGTCGTCTCAATTACGCCAAAATAAAAATAACATTGACATCTCATTTTAACAGATATATTTACCAAAATTACACAAAAATATCTTGAAAATACTAAAGAGCAATTTTATACAATAAAATCGCCATTGGCTTCAACCACGGCCTCCAAACTACTTCGGAATCTACTGCAACTCCTCTGGACAGTCTCCTTGTTTAAGTATTTGAATGTTGTCATAATCCTTGCCTTCAATTAATCTTTGGTGTTATAAGGGCTTTTGCTCGTCTCTCGCTCAACTGCGCTCTACACATAATAATCAAGATGTTTGCAGTATGAGGAGTTAGGCGGCCAAGGGTGATGTGGACGGCCATGACTCGGTTTTCCGGCTTGTGTGGCATGGTACAGAGTCCTGTTGCTAGCCATCATCTTGACCCAGAGCAGCACTACGGCCTCAAGTGACTTGATGTAGTTTAGTCTGAGGACCTGTGAGAAGATGAATGAAGGCCAGCGTGTTGCAAAAAAATTCTATTTAATGGAAAAAGATGACTTTCTTTTTAGAAATATGGATAACTGTTTACTGTTGAATGCGTTCATATTAACCATTTTTGCGAGTTTGCAGACTGGAGTCATCACATAACGTTCTAGTTAAGTTTTGATTTACTTCTTCTATATAGGAGCTCGGATTGAGGAATCGAAGAGCCGAGTTCGAATTCCAATCGAATCCATTACTAATACCCTTGGGAAAGGTATGAATTCTCTTCTTCTCCTCCACCTGTGGGTAAATAGCAGGACATACCGGATTCTATAGCCTTGGATACCGCAGAAAGAAATGGCAACCTACTGCAGGAAAAAAATCTGCCTCGTTAAGGCACATAACTAAATGAATTAAATCTACTGGCATGTGCATTTGTGAAGCTTAATAAACTAAGTTCCAAATTCCTAAAGAAGAGGAGGCACAGTGGAGTAATGGGTAGCAGCTCGAATTAAGGAATCAGTGAACCGAGTTCGAATTCCAGTCGAATCCATTACAGTCACTTACGTGCTAACACATCACACACACAATTTGACTAAGTTTGAAATAAGACATTGGAATAATATATTTTCCTCCCACTCAGTCCAGCAAACTCGTAAGACCGAGCAATAAAATCATAAAGACAAAAAAAATCCGTTTTTTTAAACTCTAAAAAACTCAGATAATTGTCAGATTTTATTCATTTTTTTTTTAATTATTCGATAATAAATAAACATTTTTTTTAAAGATTTGTTTTAATTTTAGAGAAATATCTTTTGTTTATCATTGAATTAAAATATACATGCCCACACGTACATACGCACACAATTTCAATGAAATGGAGATTTGTGCCGAGAGGGTTAATTTTTGGTAACAATCCTTGGATAACACAAAAAGTGTATAAGCCGGCATTTTAAAGTCATCTTCATTAAACGGAGCATATTTTCTAATAAATATAGTATCTTAAGTGGACAAACGATTTAGATTTAAAATTTGATCATCTTGTCCCCAGCAAAGCAAGAGGTACCGAATTAGTATTAGATAAAAAGAGAAAGATTTTGTCTTCTGTATATTCAAATCTAGAAAATGATGTTAAGTTTTAACAAGTCCATAATTTTAATTAATAACTATCATTTTATAACGCCTCTATTTAAATGGAATATATTTTGTAATAAATGTAGTATTTTAAATAGACAAAAACATTAGATTTGAAATTTGATCATCTTGCCTTCAGTAAAGTAAGACATTGAATTAAGATATACATATCCACATTCAAGTCGACATGCGCACACAATTTCAATAAAATTTTAACTGGTCATCTGTGTTGTGGGGACTAATTTCCGTCTTAGTCTAGCAACAAACCCTGGATAATCGGAAAAAGATTATAAGCCGGTCCTTTGAAATCATTTTTTCTTTACTACATATGTATTTAAACTGAATACATTTCATAATAATTGTATCTTAAATAGACAAACGATTTAGATTTGAAATTTGATCATCTGGTCTTAAGCAAAGCAAGAGGTACCGAATTAATATTAGATAAAGAGAGAAAGAAAAAAATGAGTTTGTCTTCTGTATATTCTCATCTAGAAAATGATGCTAAGTTTTATCAAGTCCATAATTTTAATTAATAACTATCATTTTATAGCGCCTGTATTTAAACGGAATATATTTTCTAATAAATGTAGTATTTTAAATGGACAAACAATTTAGATTTGAAATATATCTTCTTGCCGCCGGCAAAGGAAGAGGTACAGAATTAGTCCGTATAAAAAGTAATTCAATGAAAAACTTATATAATTAAACAAAGAACGAGTAACTAATTGCACTAAAGTGTCGAGTAAGTGTTCAACGAATTTTGATTTGCCCAAAACGTTGTATCAGGGATTGAACCTTAAGGACAAGTGGCATCCAATTCGCTAGAGACTAAATAGTAAGCTATCTTTATGGGTAACATGAACTACTAGTCTTTAGATTAACTGTTTTACAGGTTTGTAGCGTTTAATTAGAAAAGGTGGTTATTAAATGCTTTCTCGTCCTCACAACCGTTATCTTCTCTCCCCTTCACTTCCACCATTGAATTCTTCTTTCTTTCTCACTTGTAAAGCCTTTTGTGATTCGTCGAAGCTTCTTCCCGATCTTTCACCTCCTATTTTGATTCATTTTCACCTTACTTCTAGGCCCCATTGTTTTACATTTTTATTATCTTTTTTTCTTCTCGTTTTCTTTCTTCTTTTTTTTTCAGTACTTTCTTTCTTTTTTTCTCTTTTCTTTCTTTCTTTGTTTTGTTTCTTTCTGGCTGTTTTTTTTTTCTTTCTGTCTTTGTTCCTTTTTTACTTTGGGGGGGTTTCTTTCCGTTTGTGTTCTTTAATTCTGTTTTTGCTTTTTTCTCTCATTGTTTCTTCCTTTTTGGATTCTTTCTGTTTTTATTTCTTGTTGCCTTTCTTCCTGTTACATTCTCGATTTTTTTTTCTTTTTTTCTTTCGCTTTGTTTTTTTTTTATTATTTCTTTCTGTCTGTTTTCCTTTCTGTCTTTCTTTCTCTCTGGCTTTCTTTTTGCCTTCATTTTTGCCTTCATTTTTTTCTTTTCTCTGTTTAATATTTCTTTCTCCTTCTCTTCTTACTTTCTTTAATTTCTTCTTTCTTTCTTTCTGCCTCCTTATACTTTACCATTTTCCTTATTCAACAGATTTCTATGCCTTTCTTTTTTTTCTTCCTTTCATTCTTTTCACATCTTCTATCTTTCTTTCTTTTAAAATTTTCCATCTTTTTTTTTTCAATCACTCTGATTTCCAATTTTGCTCTTTTCCTTCCTTCAGTGCATTTCTTTGTCTCTTTCATTTTATCACCTCTCACTTTTCTATTTTTCTTTTCGCGCCTTTGCTCATCTTTTTTTATCCTCTTCCCCCTTCTCCATCTTCCTCACCATTTTCTTTTCCATCATTGTCTTCTTCTACCCCCACCTTGTTTTCTTTCTTTCTTTCTCTTTTTAACGTCTCTTTTTTCCTGGTTATCATTTGTGGTAGGAAATACAACAGGAGTTACCGTTCTTAGTGTGACAAAAGCAATTTTACAATTATGACTTATTTTTTTAACTAAGTCGCCGGTAATTTCACCGCCTCTCACCTCGGAAATTTTCATTGTCTTTTGAAACAGCAAGTGCATGAGTACCTCAGATGCAAGGGGGGTGCATCACGGGGAAAGTAAGACGGACAATTAACTCACCACGAACATGTTGAATACGTCCAAACAATGATTCCGTTTCAATCTCGAGTGCGATGACTGAAAACGGATTCAGAAAAAAAAATGTAGGGGGGAGAAAATTGCGGTCAGTCACTTTCATGACAGATGCCCAAGAAATAAATATTTCTTGTTGGGTTAGAAAAAACCTGTCAACAAGTGTCTAGCTATAAAAGCATAAAAAATAATATTAGCCATTTAATAGCTCTGTTCTGTCAATAACAACTTGCATTAATTCCTAACCGATGACAATCTTTTTTTTATTCATTCCAATGCATTTCAAAGGTAAAATTATTCATTTAATTTATAAATTTAATTTAATATAATTACAATGGACTTATATATATATATATATATATATATATATATGTGCGCGTGTGTGTGTGTGTGTGTGTGTGTGTGTGTGTGTGTGCTGCCATTCGTCCATGCATTGGTGTCACCTTAATAATCGAAGTAAATAGTACGTTCAAGGCGGGGATTAGTAGTCAAATAATGGCACCCTCTATCCTGTGCACACACATGCACACACACACACACACAAATATATATATATATATATATATATATATATATATATATATATATATATATATATATATAAAACATCTAGCATTCATTGACCGAGCATCTAGACATGCTCTTGGTTGAAATTTTAAAAATCTTTATCTGAAAACAATTTTTCAGGAAAATAGTTTTCTCAAGTCATATATATATATATATATATATATATATATATATATATATATATATATATATATATATATATATATATATATATATGTATAAACTCTAATAGTTGCCGACGCGTTTTGTCCGATGGACTTTTCAAAGGCAAAAACGAAATTAATTTATTAAACAAAGCTACTAATAGTAAAACAAAATGTCCTTAGCAACTGGAAGAATTTAGAGAACGCTATTTTCACATTGTTAACTGAAAATTATGTCAATTACTGTCACGTATGGAGATATTGTTTTTATTGCTGTGTTGACTGATTCAACCATTTTCTTTTGATTTCTTGATACTGTTCTGTACGTTTGTTTGGGAGAGTAGTAATTCTGTTAAGAAAAGTGAAATAGTGGAAAAAGCCTGGTCGTAGATTAATATTTGGATAATATTCAATGGCGACACTCTCGAGGATTAATCTACGCCCAGGCTTTTTCCCTATTTCAACTTTCTTAACAGAATTACTACTCTCCCAAACAAACGTACAGAACAATATCAAGAAACCATCTGATCTGGTGATTCTGCTATGGATTTAGCGATTCTTGACAAAATCCAAAGAACAATCCTCAAAGCCATTGGTCCTGACTTGTCATCTCGGCTTCAATCCCTTTCCCAGCGCCGTAACGTAGCTTTCCTCTGCCTTTTCTATCAATAATTTCATGGTCGTTTTTCTGATGAGCTTTCCTCTTTGGCACACATAATTTATGAATTTAATCGCACTACTAGATTGGTGGCAATATCTCATCATTTTACAGTTCAAATGGCTGGATGTAACCGTATGTTCTATGCTAATAGTCTCTTCTCTCGCACTTCTCGATTGTGGTTCTCTCTTCCGGTTTCTTGCTTCCCTGTCAACTCCGATATTCAAAAATTTAAATGCAATGCCAATCTTTATCTATTGTTTTCTTAATTCTTGTTCTTTTAATGTTCTCTTTCCCTAATTTTTATTTTCTCATATTCTTATATACACTGATTAATTCCTTGAGTCTTACTGGCTTTATTGCCTTTCTTTAAGTGAAATGATAAAAAAAAAAATAAATTCCAAATCTGTCGCCAATCTTTGTTTTAAACGTGCAACAATGGAACCAAACCTGGAAGATTTTTTTCCTGTAAGAAATGTTTTGACATGTAAACACAACCTGTAATTTTCTGCACAGACCGGAAGTAATGAAAGACTTATTAGGTTGACAAATTAAAGGTGAAAAATATTGAAAAGGACAGTGGTGCGTAGGTGGGAAGGTGAGATAGGAGTGGTGGTGTGCGGGATGGTTCGAAAATACAGGAAGCAGTGCAAAAATTGGCCACCTAAGTTGCCAGAAATTTCTGGAAGCGATCCCAACGTGTGGATGAAAGTTGGCATCTTATGTCGCTTTTTTTTTCTTTTTCTTTTTTTCTTTTTTGTTTGTTTTGTTTTTGTTTTGTTTTTTGTTTGTTTTTGGGGGGTTTTTTGTTTGTTTTTTTTAGCTTTGTTTTGTTTTTAGCCGGCTGACATCTTCTCTAAACACACACGTGAGTTTTCAATCGGACAGAGAAATGACACTTATTATTATTGTTCACACTTCCTTTTTCATTTTCTTTTCTCAATCATTGTTTCTTAGATTCATTCATTTTTCTTAGATTCTTCTTAGTTTAAACGTCATATTCTTTTCTTTTTTGTGGGTTGAGAAGACACTTTGTGTTTATTTTTTTTTATACCTTCTTACTCTTTTTCTTTATATTTTCATCTCCCCATTTTTTCTTCATCTTTTTATCTTCATGTTTCTTCTTCTTTTTCTCTTCTTCATCGTTTCATTTTCCTCTTTTTATTCAAGTTTTCTCTTTTTCTTAATTTTCTCCATCTTTTGATCTTCCTCTTCTCCCTCTTGTTTTATTCCGTCATTCATTTTCCTCCTCTTCATCTTTTCATTTTTCTCGTCTATATCTTCCTCATTTTATTTTCTCTTCTTCATTTTAACTTCTTCCTATCTTTCTTTATCTAATCTTCTTTATTTTTCATCTTCCTATTTTTCTTCATCTTCGCGTCTTGATTCTTTCATCTCCCACCCTTTCCTTCCTTTCTTTTACAATGTTACATTAACTCCTTTTTTCTCATCTTCTATTCTTCATCCTTACATCTTCGTTCTTTTCTTCTTTTCTCTTCAACTTTTCATTTTTCCTCTTTTTATTCATCTTTTCATTTTTCTCTTTTTCTTAATTTTCTACGACTTTCCATCTCCCTCTTCTTCTTCATCTTCTTCTTCATCTTCTTCTTCTTCTTCATCTTCTTCTTCATCTTCTTCTCTTCCTCCTATTTCTTCTCTTATTCCTACATTCATTTTCTTCTTATTCTTTTTATTTTCCTCTTATTCTTAATTTTATCTTCTTTATCTTCTCATCTTCCTCTTTTTCTTCTCATCTTCCTCTTTTTCTTCTCATCTTCCTCTTTTTCTTCTCATCGACGTCTTTTTCTTCTCACCTTCCTCTTTTTTCTTCTCATCCTTCGTCCTTTTTTTCTTCTCATCTTCGTCTTTTTTTCTTCTCATCTTCCTCTTTTTCTTCTCACCTTCCTCTTTTTTCTTCTCACCTTCCTCTTTTGTTCTCATCTTCCTCTTTTTCTTCTCATCATCCTCTTTTCTTCTCATCATCCTCTTTTTCTTCTCACCTTCCTCTTTTTCTTCTCATCGACGTCTTTTTTCTTCTCATCTTCCTCTTTTTCTTCTCATCTTCCTCTTTTTCTTCTCATCTTCCTCTTTTTCTTCTCATCGACGTCTTTTTCTTCTCATCTTCCTCTTTTTCTTCTCACCTTCCTCTTTTTCTTCTCATCGACGTCTTTTTCTTCTCACCTTCCTCTATTCCTTCTCATCTTCCTCTTTTTCTTCTCACCTTCCTCTTTTTCTTCTCATCTTCCTCTTTTTCTTCTCACCTTCCTCTTTTTCTTCTCATCGACGTCTTTTTCTTCTCATCTTCCTCTTTTTCTTCTCATCTTCCTCTTTTTCTTCTCACCTTCCTCTTTTTCTTCTCATCGACGTCTTTTTCTTCTCATCTTCCTCTTTTTCTTCTCATCTTCCTCTGTTTCTTCTCATCGACTTCTTTTTCTTCTCATCTTCCTCTTTTTCTTCTCATCTTCCTCTTTATCTTCTCATCTTCCTCTTTTTCTTCTCATCGACTTCTTTTTCTTCTCATCTTCCTCTTTTTCTTCTCATCTTCCTCTTTTTCTTCTCATCTTCCTCTTTTTCTTCTCATCTTCCTCTTTATCTTCTCATCTTCCTCTTTTTCTTCTCACCTTCCTCTTTTTCTTCTCATCTTCCTCTTTTTCTTCTCACCTTCCTCTTTTTCTTCTCATCTTCCTCTTTTTCTTCTCATCTTCCTCTTTTTCTTCTCACCTTCCTCTTTTTCTTCTCATCGACTTCTTTTTCTTCTCATCTTACTCTTTTTTTTCTCATCTTCCTCTTTTTCTTCTCATCTTCCTCTTTTTCTTCTCACCTTCCTCTTTTTCTTCTCATCGACGTCTTTTTCTTCTCATCTTCCTCTTTTTCTTCTCATCGACTTTCCATCTCCCTCTTCTTCTTCATCTTCTTCTTCATCTTCTTCTTCATCTTCTTCTCTTCCTCCTCTTTCTTCTCTTATTCCTACATTCATTTTCTTCTTATTCTTTTTATTTTCCTCTTATTCTTAATTTTATCTTCTTTATCTTCTCATCTTCCTCTTTTTCTTCTCATCTTCCTCTTTTTCTTCTCATCTTCCTCTTTTTCTTCTCATCGACGTCTTTTTCTTCTCACCTTCCTCTTTTTCTTCTCATCGACGTCTTTTTCTTCTCATCTTCCTCTTTTTCTTCTCATCTTCCTCTTTTTCTTCTCACCTTCCTCTTTTTGTTCTCATCTTCCTCTTTTTCTTCTCATCTTCCTCTTTTTCTTCTCATCATCCTCTTTTTCTTCTCATCTTCCTCTTTTTCTTCTCACCTTCCTCTTTTTCTTCTCATCGACGTCTTTTTCTTCTCATCTTCCTCTTTTTCTTCTCATCTTCCTCTTTTTCTTCTCATCGACGTCTTTTCTTCTCATCTTCCTCTTTTTCTTCTCACCTTCCTCTTTTTCTTCTCATCGACGTCTTTTCTTCTCACCTTCCTCTATTCCTTCTCATCTTCCTCTTTTTCTTCTCACCTTCCTCTTTTCTTCTCATCTTCCTTTTTCTTCTCACCTTTCTCTTTTCTTCTCATCGACGTCTTTTCTTCTCATCTTCCTCTTTTTCTTCTCATCTTCCTCTTTTCTTCTCACCTTCCTCTTTTTCTTCTCATCGACGTCTTTTTTCTTCTCATCTTCCTCTTTTTCTTTCTCATCTTCCTCTGTTTCTTCTCATCGATTTCTTTTTCTTCTCATCTTCCTCTTTTCTTCTCATCTTCCTCTTTATCTTCTCATCTTCCTCTTTTTTCTTCTCACCTTCCTCTTTTCTTCTCATCGACTTCTTTTTTCTTCTCATCTTCCTCTTTTTTCTTCTCATCTTCCTCTTTTTTTTCTTCTCATCTTCCTCTTTTTCTTCTCATCTTCCTCTTTATCTTCTCATCTTCCTCTTTTTCTTCTCACCTTCCTCTTTTTCTTCTCATCTTCCTCTTTTTCTTCTCACCTTCCTCTTTTTCTTCTCATCGACTTCTTTTTCTTCTCATCTTCCTCTTTTTCTTCTCATCTTCCTCTTTTTCTTCTCATCTTCCTCTTTTTCTTCTCACCTTCCTCTTTTTCTTCTCATCGACTTCTTTTTCTTCTCATCTTCCTCTTTTTTTTCTCATCTTCCTCTTTTTCTTCTCATCTTCCTCTTTTTCTTCTCACCTTCCTCTTTTTCTTCTCATCGACGTCTTTTTCTTCTCATCTTCCTCTTTTTCTTCTCATCGACTTCTTTTTCTTCTCATCTTCCTCTTTTTCTTCTCATCTTCCTCTTTTTCTTCTCATCTTCCTCTTTATCTTCTCATCTTCCTCTTTTTCTTCTCACCTTCCTCTTTTTCTTCTCATCGACTTCTTTTTCTTCTCATCTTCCTCTTTTTCTTCTCATATTCCTCTTTTTCTTCTCACCTTCCTCTTTATCTTCTCATCTTCCTCTTTTTCTTCTCACCTTCCTCTTTTTCTTCTCATCGACGTCTTTTTCTTCTCATCTTCCTCTTTTTCTTCTCATCTTCCTCTTTTTCTTCTCACCTTCCTCTTTTTCTTCTCATCGACGTCTTTTTCTTCTCATCTTCCTCTTTATCTTCTCATCTTCCTCTTTTTCTTCTCATCTTCCTCTTTATCTTCTCATCTTCCTCTTTTTCTTCTCACCTTCCTCTTTATCTTCTCATCTTCCTCTTTTTCTTCTCACCTTCCTCTTTTTCTTCTCATCGACTTCTTTTTCTTCTCATCTTCCTCTTTTTCTTCTCATCTTCCTCTTTTTCTTCTCATCTTCCTCTTTATCTTCTCATCTTCCTCTTTTTCTTCTCACCTTCCTCTTTTTCTTCTCATCGACGTCTTTTTCTTCTCATCGACGTCTTTTTCTTCTCATCTTCCTCTTTTTCTTCTCATCTTCCTCTTTTTCTTCTCACCTTCCTCTTTTTCTTCTCATCTTCCTCTTTTTCTTCTCATCTTCCTCTTTATCTTCTCATCTTCCTCTTTTTCTTCTCACCTTCCTCTTTTTCTTCTCATCGACTTCTTCTTCTTCTCATCTTCCTCTTTTTCTTCTCATCTTCCTCTTTTTATTCTCACCTTCCTCTTTTTCTTCTCATCTTCCTCTTTTTCTTCTCACCTTCCTCTTTTTCTTCTCATCTTCCTCTTTTTCTTCTCATCTTCCTCTTTTTCTTCTCATCTTCCTCTTTTTCTTCTCATCGACGTCTTTTTTCTTCTCACCTTCCTCTTTATCTTCTCATCTTCCTCTTTTTTCTTCTCATCTTCTCTTTTTTCTTCTCATCTTCCTCTTTTTTCTTCTCACCTTCCTCTTTTCTTCTCATCTTCCTCTTTTTCTTCTCACCTTCCTCTTTTTTTCTTCTCACCTTCCTCTTTTTTCTTCTCATCTTCCTCTTTTCTTCTCATCTTCCTCTTTATCTTCTCATCTTCCTCTTTTTCTTCTCATCGACGTCTTTTTCTTCTCATCTTCCTCTTTTTCTTCTCATCTTCCTCTTTTTCTTCTCACCTTCCTCTTTTTCTTCTCATCTTCCTCTTTTTCTTCTCATCTTCCTCTTTTTCTTCTCACCTTCCTCTTTTTCTTCTCATCTTCCTCTTTTTCTTCTCATCTTCCTCTTTTTCTTCCCATCGACGTCTTTTTAGCTTCCCGTTCTCTTCTCTTTCTTCTTTCCTTTCTCATTTTCTACTCTTCTCTTCTTCACATAACTGCACTGATTCTTCATATATTTCTTTCTTCCTTTTCACATTTTCCATCTCTCTTTCTTTCTTTTCACATTTTCCATCATTCTTCCTTTTTTTTCATTTTCCATCTTTCTTTCTTTGTCTCGTTCTTTTCACATTTCCCATCTTTCTTTCTTTTCACATTTCCCATCTTTCTTTCTTACTTTCTTTTCATATTTTCCATCTTTCTTTCTTTCTTTTTTTCAAATTTTCCATTTTTTCTTTTTTTTCTTTTTTCATTTTTTCTTTCTTCTCACATTTTCCATCTTTCTTTTTTTCACATTTTCCATTTTTTATTTTTTTTATTTTCTCATTTTTTCTTTCTTCTCATATTTTCCATCTTTCTTTCTTCCTTTCTTTTCGTATTTTCCATCTTTCTTCCTTTGTTTCTTTTCACATTTTTCATTTTTTTTTCTTTCTTTCTTTTCAAATTTTCCATCTTTCTTTTGCTTTCACTTTCCACTTTTCTTTACCGATTTTTCATATATTTACTGTTGTTGATAAAAACGTTTCGACCAATTCATTATTCAGCCTCCCTCCGGTGTAAACAAAAAAAAAAAAAAGAAAAAACGCATACAAATTCGACCTACCCGTTGCTCTAGTACATGCCTGACACAGTTCGCTGACAAATCTCCTTTTCCATTTTATTTTACTGTCTGCTCATTTGTCTTTTTCATTTTATATAGTGATTTACTAAGCATAGCGTAGATATGGCACAAGGCCGAAAGTATGGAGCACCCAGTAAGAATCGGACCAGTTAGCGAGAATTTTATGTTATATAAGGAATATATCGTGTTAAGAGCAGAATATTAACCCTTTGAACAATGACCACCGCTTTACCGGTGGTATAAAAAATGACGTAATGCCCGGCCACCGGTTGAACGGTGGGTAAGCACTCGTAACTATTTTTATATCTACCGTGTGTAAATTACTCTCTCGAATAGTTTGTAACACATCTATTTATCATCTCTCAGTCGCGACTCTGTCTTTGGGCAGAGTGCACTCAGGGGCGGCTCTGTCAAAGGACAGAGTCGCAACCGGGAAATATCATACTGAGAGGTGCCCAACCCTGGGGGACAGCCGCCCGAGGCCACGCCCTCTTATTGCACTAGAGAGAGGGGTCGGTGTTCGCACCGAGGCCAGCGCAACCGACGGTTGCGGGAGCTGCGGGCATTTTTTGTTCCAAGCCCGAGTGTACGCGCTCGGGCTTCCTACATTAAATTGACCTTGTGTCACAACCTGACATCGTGAGGGGAGGGGGAGTAAATACAAATTTTATATCCACCGTGAAATATTACACACCAATTATTTGCGAATTTTGACTCATGAGCTCAGGCCGAAGGGTTAAAATTGTTCAGGAACGCAGGGCTCAAAGGGTTAAGTTAAACAATCGTTCTACTTTCTATTTATATACTTTCCTACTCCTCCTTCTCCTCCTCTTCTTCCTCCCTTCTCTTCTTCCTCCCTTCTCTTCTTCCTCCCTCCTCTTCTTTCTCCCTCCTCTTCTTCCTCCCTTCTCTTCTTCCTCCCTCCTCTTCTTCCGCCCTTCTCTTCTTCCTCCTCCACCTTCTTCTTCTTCTTCTTCTTCTTCTTCCTCCTCCTCCTTCTTCTTCTTCTTCTTCCTCCTCCTCCTTCTTCTTCTTCTTCTTCTTCTTCTTCTTCTTCTTCTTCTTCTTCATTTAATTGTTTTCTTTATTTCCAACATTTACGATCGCCATTTTGACATATTGTTGTTTTATTAGTATTATCTTATGTTATATCTGTAGCCTTTAATACCTTTAGTAGCCAGCTATTATATACCGTTTCCCCATAATATCGAGCGTATTCTTGATACGCCTTTTAACATTTTTTGGTGTTTTATATCGCCATTTTACGGCATTTACACCTTGGCCGAATGGTGAATTTGGTTGGTACGGACATGGTATGTACGTACCAACTATCCTTGTAACATCTTGAACTTACCAAGGGAATATGAAATACCCATTTCCCAAAATCACTGTTGCCGACCGCCTGATTATTGCATGAAAATTTTACTTGTCGGTCACCGTTCACCGGGAATATATATATATATATATATATATATATATATATATATATATATATATATATATATACTCATCCATGGACAGACTGTTTCGCTGTATCACAGCTCCTTAGTGTGGCTAGACGTCCAATTGATTCAAGCCAGATATCTTACCTCTAGGCCATCGTCGCACTTCAGAAAGGAAGGGAATTTTAACGTTTTTATCTGTACGAAATACGCCAGCAGCTCGGTCTACTCAATTCATACTTGAAGAGTAATGCTTAATAGCAGTAGGAGACGCTGTTTTAAAACCCCTTTTTCTAGAGAGCTCAAGCGGATTTCCGGGCGCATATATATATATATATATATATATATATATATATATATATATATATATATATGTGGAAAGGATTGTAATGAATTGTTCTCTGTGTATTGGCTCCAATTGTTTCCTTTTGGACGTCTTTCTATTCGAATGACACTGTATGGTAGAACACTGTATGTAACCCAATCCTATCTGCAGGTAGTCCAGGTCATCGGTGGCTAAACCGGTTCACTCATCAGCCTTTTTTTTTAGGTGGGGGGGGGGCTAGACACGCAATACGATTAAAAACGAGAATATGCGAAGAGGCGATGAACATTTTTTTAGGGTCAATATCGATTTAGTACAGTATAGGGCTCCATAATTACTTATGCTGCCAGTGCGGCGTTGACACGACATTGATTGGTGGAGGGCTTTCTAGACTGAATTCAACGGCCAGAGCGGCGTGTTCTCGCGTTGGAATAAACGGCCTCATATCTGTGACCAAGGAGAGTCTTCAAGTTTGAAAACACCGGCTGTGGTCTAACCTGGAGAGGGATGGTCTCGGTCAGGTCTACTCATCTACGATATTGTACGCATGAATAGATATCTCATCTCGGCTTTCAACCCAGATATATGAAGCGAGCCTTTGATCCCACCCAGTTATGGAACTGATCATGATGCTGTTGATGCTACTGCTGCTGACGATGATGATAATTGTAATAAAACTTCTGTTAACTTGAACCGAACTACCTGACTTTGGCTTGATTCACTACATCGAGCACATTTAATATCAATCGGCTGTCAACAGTTAACACACCTTGGCCCTCAGTCGAACAGTAATGTCAAGAGGAGACATCATAGTAACATTGAGCGTCATTTTCATTCAACTAATCCATTTATTACACTTCTAACCATTTGCGTATTAATTTATTTTGTGATATCTTTACTGTATCGTTAAGATTTTATTATCTTCTACTTTTTGCTATTTTGTACTTTTATTATTGTTGTGGATTCCGAGATGAAATCCGGTCTCCAATGAATGACAAACACAGGAATTAAATATAACAAATAAGTGTTTTTACACAATAATATAATTGGTAATACGGTTAGTAAATCCAGAAACGTGGTTAGTAGCAATAATAATATATATATACAGTCTGGTAAATTCAGTCTCGAAGTAGGACTTCCTTAGAGTCTACGTGCTTGTAACTGTGACTTCTACAAGCGTTTACCTCACACTATTACTCTACCTCCAACTCAATCACAATCTCAGTCTCCATCTCTACTCTGACTGACTCTGGGTATTTAACGGCAGCTGTCCAAGTACACACTGGTCGAGTCCACTTGTATGAAAAAGGGGTAGACCCCATAACAATTATATATTACGAGTTCGGTGGCGATAAACTACATCCAGCTGATCGAGAGATTGGAGGTTTTGAGGAGTGGGGAATCACATCTTAATTGCTGTTGTTCTCAGATCGTCCAGATCGGGCCGCTGGTTCAAGTTGGTCTTAGCTGGTCATTGTCCAAGCTGGTCAGAGCTGGTCTAATCTAGTCATTGCTGGTCCATGCTGGTCAGAGCCGGTCCAAGCTAGCCGTAGCCGTGATACCACCTGCACAGGGACGGATCCTTGGGCCAGGTAGATATCCTCCTATTCCTTGTAATTCTCAATATATTTTGTCCTTTTGCTATTTCTCCCAAACCCTGTTCTGTTATCCACTTGCTTACGCTCGCTAGGTATGTCACGCGTTGCTTTCCCTTGTTTCTCTTTCCCTCTATCCGCCTTGTGAGTATCAGATTCTCCAAGCCCTCCTTTCTAATTACGTGTCCCAGAAATTTCAGCTGCCTCTTCCTGTTGTGTTCACTAACTTCGTAAAAATCTAACTTGCCTTCACTTTGTAAGTAGTAAACTAGATATTTATTTTTGTGGCTATTTCTAAGCTGTCACTTTCTAGGTATCAATAAATAGATATGAATAGGCTGATATTGATATGAATAGATAGATATGAATAGATATGATACATATGAATAGATTTAAATGAACAGATGAATAATCAATGGATCAATCAACAGTTAAATAATTATCGATATTTTATTTAATCTCTCTCAGTGTAGGTAAGAGAAATAAAAGCTAATTATTTTTTTAATTATTTTTTATTTTAATTCACATGAAAGCAAAGGAACGTTTTGATGGACATTAAGTTTTTTCTTCCTTTGATTTTTTTGTGACCAACATTATGATTTTATTACTCGGCCTATGGCCAAGGCTGTCCTGAGTGGGAAGACGAATTTATTATTCCAATGCCTTATCTCAGTCAACTCAGTCAAATTCTGTGGACGTGTGTGTGTGTGCGCGCATGCGCATTTGCGCATTAAATAGCACAATCACGAGTAAGTGATTCGCACACATCAGAGACATACACGCATATACATTACAGAGGCACACACAAACTCACATGCAGAGCGTGTGACGCACAGAGAATCAGAGCTTTTTTTATTATATGCATTATTATGATGATTTTGCAAACTCTCTAACGCCTTCTTGTATCATAATTTTTTCTTCTTAAAACTTTACGATTTTCCACTTTTTATAATATTCCAACTTTCCTATTCGTTTTATTGTCTTGTAACTTTTACCTTATTCCAACTTTCCAATTTTTTCCACTGTGTCGTACCTTTTACCTTATTCCAACTTTCCAATTCTTTCCACTGTGTCGTACCATTTACCTTATTCCAACTTTCCAATTCTTTCCACTGTGTCGTACCTTTTACCTTATTCCAACTTTCCTATTCGTTTTATTGTCTTGTAACTTTTACCTTATTCCAACTTTCCAATTCTTTCCACTGTGTCGTACCATTTACCTTATTCCAACTTTCCAATTCTTTCCACTGTGTCGTACCATTTACCTTATTCCAACTTTCCAATTCTTTCCACTGTGTCGTACCTTTTACCTTATTCCAACTTTCCTATTCGTTTTATTGTCTTGTAACTTTTACCTTATTCCAACTTTCCAAGTCTTTCCACTGTGTCGTACCTTTTACCTTATTCCAACTTTCCAATTCTTTCCACTGTGTCGTACCTTTTACCTTATTCCAACTTTCCAATTCTTTCCACTGTGTCGTACCTTTTACCTTATTCCAACTTTCCTATTCGTTTTATTGTCTTGTAACTTTTACCTTATTCCAACTTGTTATACTTTTTACTATCTTATACCTTTTACCTTATTCCAATTTTCGTATTCTGTTGACTGTCTTGTACCTTTTACCTTATTCCAACTTTCCTATTCTTTTTACTATTTTTTACTTTTTACTATATTCCAACTTTCCTGTTCTTTTTACTGCGACTATTAATTTTTCCAGGTCTACTTTCCTCATTATGTACCGTGTAAATTTCAATTGTCTCGTTCTGATTCTAAGTAAAAGCATTCATTTTGTTTCATTTTTCTTTAAAACTTCTTTTTTATTTACGTGTTCATAACATTGTTATCACCAGCATCCTTCTGTAGAACCGCATTTCTGTGAGGAGTTTCTCCAGCCTTCCTTACCATATAGGTGTATTGATAGTACATAAAAGTCCAGTACTCTTTTTTGTTGTTGTGTCTAATGAAATTTTTCTGTTTCTTAATATTTTCCTTAACTTTTGTAAAGCACCTTTCGCTATTTTAATGCGACTTCGAATTTTTCCATCTTTTGCTGAGAACCACACATTCTGTCTTCTTACAATCAAAGGTTAAGCCTTTGTTCTCGCTTCTCTTCCTTCGCTCATATCCATACCACATACCGCCTTTAGTAAACATCTACCTTGAGTGGCTTTTGAACCTTGTGTTTGGGGAACATCTACAGCATTTTTTTTTCTTCCTTTGGCCAACTTACAACTGTCTCCTCGTCTTCCTCTTCATTTTATCATCTTCTTTATTTCCTTTTCTTCTTATTTTCTTATACTTCTTTGTTCTCCTTTTCTCTCTCTCTCTCTCTCTCTCTCTCTCTCTCTCCCTCTCCATCAGTTTTTCACCTTCATTTTCTATGTGCAGTTTCTGCTAAGCCGACGATATATTCCGATGCGACATACGCCTTCTTTATGCAATTCTGGTCATCTTAAAACCTGACCTGAGTGTCCATTGTAAAATGTATCTTTGGTCATTACCAGAATTGCAAAAGCAAATGGCGTAATCTGAAGTCACAAAGCACTTCGTATATTAACCTTATTCAAAATCCATTGTTTTGTTGATATGACTCAAATGTCGAATTAAAAAAACGCATTACAGAAAAATATTGAATACAAGTGTGGATAATAAAATATAAACAATTGAAATTTGCATAGAATTGAATTTGGAAACACTCATTAATATCTACGAAAAGAATTATACCAGTGAGGCCTTAACTGAACGAAAGTAAACACTATAAAAACCGAAAGAAATGAATACCAGAAATGGGTTATACATGAAAATATTATTTTTAAAAAGTCATGTTGAGATGCAGTATTTATATATATATATATATATATATATATATATATATATATATATATGTGTGTGTGTGTGTGTGTGTGTGTGTGTGTGTGTGTGTGAAAATATATAGAAAATAGGAAAAGAACTCGTTAGGTAAATAATCCAAAGTTCTTAAGTATTTTTGTTATTATTTTTTAAAAATAGTGCTCGATACAATGTAGAGCATAAATATAATTATTTATTTAAAAAATATGATTCCAACGCGCTACATAAGAGTTCTCATGTTTCAAAACAAGAGCCGAAAACTTCAATATAATTATTTGAATTAAATTGAATTAAAGTACTAAGCTCTGTTCCATCTTCAAGTGAAATATTTTTTTTGTTTGTAATAACTTATTTCTGAAACGTAAATTTCAGTAATAAGTTATTCAAAAAAAAATTTCGCTTGAAGATGGAACTTATTCGTTTCCTCTATGGTCACGTGGTCTACTTAATTCAATAATTGGATCGTCTGTGTTTGCTGACTGGCGATTTAGGTTCAAACTCAAGTGTCGGCAGCGACACTTTATTCCTATATAACAGTATTCCAATTGGTTTACGAAAGTGGAAATTATCTATGACAAGCTCATAAGAATTGGATCCTGTGAGTGCTGAAAAATCACAAACAGATTGGGGATTCGTCTCCAGCAGTGCTAGTCAAACTCTCTACTTCCGGGCAGAGAGGATACCCGGACGAGGTTATGTCGAAGGTCAAAGTGTCATCTTGGGTAAAAGCTACCCGATCACGTTTTAAACGGGTCTACATACGGGCACGGATACCCCACATTAAATTCGGCCTTGTGCCACATCTGACCGCGTGGAGCGGTTGGTAGATATCTTGCAGTTGGAGATTCATTGTGGAATTCACTTGACTCACTTCTAGCAGTTGACTAGTTCTGCGCGACGCTGGCGAATCTTATATGTGTTGTTTGTGTTCTAAGTATTATCGTTCATTACCAACCTTCGTTTGATTATTCTATTCAGTAATTTTCCCTAGATTACAACATTTTGGCGATGAGGATTAGCCCAAATTACAACACTTTAACCGCCGCCTGAAGGAGAAATCTTTCCCAAGTCTATAGAAGGTGTCATACCCTGTTTTTAAGAATGCAGGTGACCGCTCTTCCCCCTCGCAATATCTGTCCATCAGTCTTCCCAATGTCATCAGCACAGGAGTCTGTTGATCGCCTTAACAAGGACAATCTCCTGAATGACAACCAATATGGATTTTGATCTGCTCGGTCCACTGCTGATATCCTGTCATTACACACACAATCAGTGAGGTATTAGACAATAAATTCGTTACAAGGACAATATACCGAAGAACTTTGGCAGGGTGTAGCGTAGGAGGTTGTTACACAAACTTCCCGGCTGTAGAATCTCTGGAACAATATTCTCAATTATCAAGACCTGTAAAACGTGAATAGGTCTGGTGTGAAGACACATCATCTTTTTATGCCCTTTTCTCTTTTTGTATACAGGCCAGTTTCCCCCCCCCCACTGAATTGTCTGGTCAGCTACATTTTTGGAGATACCCCTATAAACTGTGGTATCGCCTGCACAGATATTTACTAATGATCGGAGAAAGTTCTGAGGTAGATCGTTATTATGTATTTTTTCAGTCATTTCACCCCAAGCAAGGCCAGAATGCCACTAGTACGCGGGTGGGGTTACAGCGAGTGAAAGTGAAAGTGAAAGTGAAAAGAAGACGGGGTATAGCGAGGATTGGGGAAAGGATAAAAGATGAACGATTCCAGAAGACAGAAAATGGAGATTGACGTTGCATTTAAAGTTTTGAAGATTGTAATTATCAGGGAACAAGTAAATGGAAGGGAGTCCCACAGGCGGAAAGTACGAGAAAAGAAACTGTTGGAGTAGAAGTGGCAGTTACATTTAACTATTTCAAAAGTAAAAAAAAGGTGGGACCTAAATGCCAATCTAGCAGCAGGCTTAAATTCATATAGTCGAGACACTAGGTGAAAATACTCGCCAGAGTTGTTGCCATGAAAATATTTGTAGAAATGTTTAGCATAACACAGGGAACCACATTTCCTAGCAGCTGATCTTGCAATTGATTCAGTATAATCTTTCCACTACATGTCAGTGGAAATCTTAGCCTGAGAAGGTGCAAGGTGTCACTCTCTTGAAGAAAATGTTAGCATGGAGCTTATGCTTACATCTAGCCGTTTCAACTGTAAAATGATGAGACCTTTCTGCCAAACTAGTACTGCGTTTAAATTCATAAAGTCTAAATACCATAGAGGAAAGTTTATCAGAACTATTACCATAAAAGTATTTATAGAAAACGCGCAGGGAAGATACATTATGAAAGTGACTGAAGCCATAATGCTGTCAGGACCAATAACACTGCAGATTCTTTGGATTTTATCAAGGATCTCTAAATATACAGCAGGAACACCAGACCAGATGTAGCAGTGATATTCAAAGCAAGGGGGAAATGGTAAACTTATGTGTTAGATTTTTTTTTCTTTTTAATCATTTCATCCTAAGCAAAGCAGGTATGCCTCGTCCACTGCGAGGAAAGTTGGCTCCCTGAGCCGCGCTAGGAAGTTTTTCTCCCCTGAGTCGATCCTCCAGCTATACAAATCCACAATTCGCCCTTGCATGGAGTATTGCTGCCATATATGGTCTGGCGCCCCTTCTGTTTGCCTCGGGGTTCTTGATAGGCTCCAAAAGCGGATATGCAATGTAGTTGGCTCTGCCCTGGCGTCTCGTCTACAGTCACTTTCTCACAGACGCACCGTCGCCTCCCTCTGTCTGTTCTACAAATACTTTCATGGAAATTGCTCCGAGGAGCTGCATTCGCTGGTTCCCAGACGTCATGAGTTCAGCGCCCTGCAATCTGGCATCCGCTCTCACCCCTTCACTGTCGAAACTCCTAAATGTAGCCGTCTCTTCTACTCTAATAGCTTCATGTCTCGCACCCTCTCGCCTGTGGAACTCCCTTCCCTTCTCCTGTTTCCCTGTGAGCTATAATCTCCAGCTATTCAAGTGTAATGTCAATCGACATCTCCTGTTGCCTTAATCTATCTACTACCCTCATCCTTTCTTCTATCACTCCTATCTGATCTTGCTATTTTCTGTAACCTCTTGCGTCCTAGTGGCTTCCCGCCTTGCTTGGGGTGAAATGCTTAAAAAAAAAAGAAATGCCACTAGTATGCAAATGGGATTCAAGAAGATTAAGATGGCAGTTGACATTGCATTTAAATTTTTGAAGATTGTAATTATCAGAGAAGCAAGTAAATGAAAGTGAGTTCCACTGTTGGGAAGTGTGAGAAAAGAAACTGTTGAAGTAGAAGTGGTGGTTGCATTTAACTATTTCAAAAGAAAAAAGGTGGGACCTAAATACCAATCTAGCAGCAGGCTTAAATTCATATAGTCGAGACACTAGGGGAAAATACTCGCCAGAGTTGTTGCCATGAAAATATTTGTAGAAATGTTTAGCATAACACAGGGAACCACATTTCCTAGCAGCTGATCTAGCAATTGATTCAATATAATCTTTCAACTTCAGTAACTGAAGCTGAGATGCTCAGTCAGGACCAATAACAGTGCAGATTTCTCGGATTTTATCAAGAATCTTTAAACACATAGCAGGAACACCAGACCAGATGTAGCAGTGATATTCAAAGCAAGTGGGGAATGGTAAACTTATGTGTTTGATTTTTTTTTCTTTTTAATCATTTCACCTCAAGCAAGGTGGGTATGCCACTAGTATGCAAAAGGTTACAAAGAGAGAAAAGACTGAATATAAAGACGATTGAGGAAAGGATAAAAGATGAACGGGAATCAAGAAGATAGAAGATGACGATTGACGTTGCATTTAAATTTTTGAAGATTATAGCTACAGGGAAGCAAGTAAACAGAAACGAGTTCCACGGAGGGGGGGGGCGTGAAAAGAAACTGAGTAGAAGTGGCGGTTGCATTTAGCTATTTCATCAAGAAAAAGGGACTTAGATGCCAATCTAGTAGCGCGCTTAAATCCATGTAGTCGAGGAACCAGGGAAAAAAAAGCTCGTCAGAGAAATTGCCATGAAAATATTTGTAGAAAAGACAGAGGGAAATCACGTGAGAAAGACGTGATGCCAAGTGAGGATCGATTACATTACAGATCCTTTTTTGGATTCTGTAAAGAATCTCGAGATGTACAGCAAGAGAACCTAACGAGATAGGGCAGCAGTATTCAATGCAAGGACGAATGATTGATTTGTAAATGTAATGTAAAATATAAAGCAGACAGATTGTAGGACCGGGAAGAGAGCCATGGGATACGCTTGCATTGATCTAATAGGCGTCAATAGCCTGGCCATTATCAACAACCATATATATAACCTGATATAGCTGTGCTCAGGAATATCCAGTTAGCGTTTGGTTGCAGGTTCAGTTGTTCATTCTTAATACGTTATTCAGGTTCTATTTTCTCGAATCAGTATCCCTTTTAGCGGTTCGAATATCATCATGGGTGATTTTTCATGGAGGTGGCTTCTTGATAATATCGACCTGGGAAGACGTGCGAGCTAAGGGCCTAATAAAAACACACCACGAGTTGAGCCAAACCATCTGGACAAAACTGAGTTCGCGAAACTGCTCGGGGGCTGTCGACAGTTGTTCTGACACGAAGTCAAAAGTCATCGTGAGCGAGGGTTTGAACGTGCTGGTCCAGTTCAACTACTGACTGATCACACCAGATTATACACTCCTTTCCAGGAACTTCAACTAAGGTCCGTTCAGTATAGTTGCAGTTCAAAACACGTTGGATTTGTTTGTTTAATAAACAAAATACGCTCCTGCAACAGAGATTAGCCAGACCTCTTAGCAAATGGGCATCTTCGGAAGCGGGACTGGCAGAGGAAGAGAAGGGTTTTTCCACGTCGGAGTAGATGCTGCGGTTGTAGTATCTGTTCCGTGCCAGAGGCCTTCTCTCCTCCTCTACGTTCCCCTCACCGTTGCATGACATCTGTTACGTTGTGGTCGTATGACCAGTTCTGACTAGCTCAGACAAGCTCTGACTAGCTCAGACAAGCTATGAGCAGCTTAGACCAGCTATGACCAGCTTAGACCAGCTACGACAAGCTTAGACCAGCGGCCCGAGTGGAAACACTTGGGTTCCCACTTTAAAAACCGTCCTTGTGTCACAACCTGGCTCAGTGGGTGGGGGAATAAATCTCGGTTATCTTCGGAAGCGAGCAACCAACCAGTTGATTGGAAATCGAAAATACTTTTGATAAACACCAATATATATTTTTTAACAGTTCGGATTCGGGCTGATTGTGTTTAATTTGGATTAATGCTCGTAGATATGGCTGGGATTCACTTCTCTGTCAGGGATTTTTTTAAAAAAATAGTTGCTGGGGAGTGAGTAAGTGAACTCGGGGACACATACTCACTCATAACTACGTCACATACATATTCGGGCAATTGAAGCAGAGCTCTTATTTAAAGTATGACTATGAAATACTAACAATTGGCATGCCTGTCTATATTTCTGAGATGAGGTATTATGTACATTTTTTACATTATTCGGACTATTGGCACAGTGGATAAAGGCGTTGGTTAGATCCAGTGGCAGGACCCAAAGAGTGTGAGTTCAATACCCGGTTAAGGCAGTGGAGAACTTTCAGAGGGAAAATTAACAGGAGATAACTGATAACTGACATCCATCAAAACATGGCACGTGGAACTAGAACAGTCTACCCCAGTGAGCGAAATAAAGGGTTCAGTTCGATATTCCAACCACCTGAAGAAGGCCGGAGTGTATAACGGCCGAAACGTTGTGATAAATATGGCGACAAAGATGAGGACAATAGTCCGAATAATGTAAATAATGTAACAATTGGCAGTTTCTTGTCTATTCAGATATTTTAAAGCACACTTTCTCCTTATCTTTCTCAGCCTAATTCTTCGTATATTTCGGCATAAGAGTTTTGTCTTTCTTTCTTTTTTCTTCTTTGATCTTTCACTTTATCTTCCTTCCTCTAACGCATGTAAATTCTTTCTCCTCCTCCTCTTACTCTTTCTTTCTCCTCTCTTTCTTTCTCCTCTCTCACTCTCTCTCACTCTCCCTCT
>CAHIKZ030000079.1:265000-275000 GCA_903632075.3 Acanthosepion pharaonis
GTGTATGTTCTAATTCTGCGGTTATCTTCAGTTAAGTTTGGAGCGGGGATTGAAATGTGACTCAAAGTGTTTTGTCAGACCAAGATATCTCTTCTGTCTTGGTTGTAGGATATTGTAAATGTTCGCTTTTCTCCACATCTCAACACAATGTCTATGCTATTTGGTTTCATTAATCTGGTTTCCAATTCTTCAGAGATATTGGTTTCTTAGGCCATTTATATTTCTTTCTTTTGTCTTTACTATTCTCCTTCCCGTTTTTCTTCCTCTTCAGTTTCTTTCTTTCCCGTATCTGTTGGGTCTGTAAAATCCGGCTGCTTCCTTATATAGAGATAGATTATGATATGAGACGGTGTCTCATTGGTTAATTAAACCACGTAGGTTTGGAAAAAGCTGACACCAGAAGAGATTCGGACCTGGTCTGAGGCGACAAGCAAGGAATTCTCTCCACCGCCATGGTACCAATTACCAAGGGCTTAAAGATACAAGTTGTCTGACCCTATTTCACTTCACGAGATAGGTAAGTCCGCCTGACATATTCTCTATATATAGGAAAGGTCATTGTGTTTATGTTAATCGTGATATTCATGTTTTTAAACGTAAATAAATTTATTAAATGTTGATAAAGTTTTCATTAATGTTAGCCCCAAAGTAACGTGGGACGAGCACAACATGTAAATCTTTTCAAATCGGAATTGTCATCACTTAGGAGAATTTTTTTCCAATCTAGATCATTGGTTCCCAACCGATTTGGGACCATGCTCCACTTGGTATTTCTGTAATATTTAATTCTTACATATTCAAAATTTTACTGCAATTCACATGAAGGAAGCTTAAAAGGCCATTAACTTGGTCTCTAAACAAGCCTCCAAAGACCATGGGGTCCATGAAAGAGAAAAAGAAATAAAAAGACAATATAGTATATATATATATATATATATATATATATATAGAGAGAGAGAGAGAGAGAGAGAGAGTTTAAAACATATAATAGAGAACATTGAGAAGCAAACTGAATGCTTACACGCGCTGATTGGCCGACAAAACCAGCGACATGCATCATACCCTCTACTTTGTTGAACGAGACATGCGAGGAGACGGGAAATAACCCTGTATGCCAATTACACATATACGTACATACACTCAAAATAATTTTATGTATGTATACTGTATATGCAACGTATGTATTAACACACATTAACATTAAACACTCTCACTCATTAGAAAACAATTCACGGTTAATAACTCATCCTCGAATTGTCCCCTTATTCTGTTGGTATAGTAAGCCGAAGGTTGCACATCCTACGCAAGCCCTACCAAAATAATACCATGCCGCACAGGTGGGTCATGCGTCCCACGTTGGGAAACATTGTTCTAGATATTATTACAAGTGTCTCATGTGTTTTGGTTAAGGAGGATTAAATAACATTATATGGTTCCCTCTCTGTTGTTGTAGTCAAGATTTAGATTGAATGATAAATTTGCAGATTAAGTCCCGGAATCATGCGCGGAAGCTTACTGAGTTAACGGCCTTTTTACTGATCTTCCTATCTTTTTACACAATTACTGCGCAGAGCCAAAAAAAGTCTTTAGACCAGCGGTTCCCAACCGATATTGAGCCATGCCTCGCTTTGATATTTCTTAAATTCTGGTGCCCCCCTCCCCCCGCTGTTATATTTAATTCTTACATGTATGCAAATTACACATGTACGTACATACACACAAAATATTTTTATATATTAACACGTATTAACATTAACACTCTCACTCAGACTCACTAGAAAACAATTCACGGTTAATAACTTATTCTCGAATTGTCCCCTTATTCTGTTGGTATAGTAAGCTGAAGGGTGCACATCCTACGTATGCTCCACCAAAATATTACCATGCCCTACCCGCAGCGACATTGAGGCGGTACTGAAGGTGCTTGATCGGTACGAGAAGGTGACAGGGGCCAAGATTAACCGCGACAAGTCTCCTGGCTTGCGGTTAGGTGCCTGGAAGGGGGTCGATCTTCCGGGGCCCTTCAGTTGGTCGGACGGTCCTGTCCGCATTCTTGGAGTGTGGTTTGGACCCGACCTCCAGCTTGATAAAAATTGGTCTGAAGTACGAGCAAAGGTCGACGCAGCCGGTCAGACTTGGCGTCGACGGAGGTTGTCCATGAACGGCAAGGCGGAGGTGTGTGCCATTTACGTTTTCCCTCTTATCCTTTATCGATTGTCCGTACTTCCTCTCTGTGACGATCATAGGAAGCCGGTCGAGCGCCCGCTATCCTCCGTTTTATGGAGGAGACGCGGGGTCGACAGACGAGTCTCTGCACAACGTCCGTGTCATGGGGCACTGGGAATGCCACACTTGGAGAGCCACAGACGTGCCTCGAGGTTGGCTTTCCTACGCCGCGCATTGATAGATTCGATTATGGCGGGAATTGTTAGGGACACGTTCCCTTTCCTTAATATCAGCCCCCACCCCATCTCGTGAGTTGAGCGCCATCGTAAGCACCGAGATCAATCGGATTTCCTTCGCGTGTGTCGGTCGGCCTTGTTGACTGTTCCTCGGTCCAGTGACCTTTCTCAGCCTAAGAAGGTCTTCTATTGTCTTCTAGTGGAGGGGGTCGCGAAGGATTCCCTACGCGAGCGGCTCGACGTGTCGGAGGATGAGTTTCGCTCTTTCTGGTCTTGGGCGCCAGCGGCGGATTACTTCAGTAACCCTGAGTTTTCGCTTACCTGGCGATTGGCTCGGAATCGGCTGCCTCTCAATGACAAGACCTTTACATGGGGCCTGGCGGATTTGCCAGACTGTGAACGGGTGTGGCCTTGGTTTAGAAGAAACGGCTTCGCACGCCTTCTACCATTGTCTCCGGGTCTGCCCCTTATGGGACCATGTCGGCGAAATGACGGCTCGTCTCGTTCCCGAAAAGCTCGTGCCCATTGATCGCTCATACGCGTGTGGCAATGTGTCGCCCCCGTATTCCGGGATGAAACGGATGGTGTTTCTGATGCTACTGGCCACGGGCCGAATGGTGATTTGGACGACGCGTCTTTCTCATCAGGATCTGATCCGATTCTTTGAGCATCAGCTCAAGATGAAGATTAGAACTGATAGAAAACACTTGCATTCGACAGTCTTCAGCGAAAGGTGGGTGACTGAGGCGAGCTTGGTTCATTTGAACGGGGCTAGCCTTGATTTTTTCTTTTAGGTCAACCTGTGTCACATCGGGGGTGGGGGGTTCCTGTGGAGCCCTTACCCTGGTTAGGTTAGATAAGCTTTTGTGCACCTAGTTAATGAGAGTAAGTGTTGTTCCTAGCCTGTTCCCGGCTACATCTTTTGTTATGATCCAAGTTGAGATTCCCAACCTCCCCAGTTTGTTTTGCACACCTTTTGATCTCGACTGGGTCAGCTTTTTTATTTCCCATGTCCGTATAATTTCTTATCCCTTCCCCACTCCCTTAGCGAGAGAGCTTCTTGATTTTGCCCAAGGGGCAGAATACAGCGTCATCTCCTTTTTGAGAGTTGAACGGGCCCTACTAACATCACATGTTTAGTTTACATTGTGTTTGTATTTAGTTTGTTTTGGGGGTTCATTCCCCCCCTCTCATTATTCATCATAGATTTTTATATATAATTTATTATCATTAAATTTTTATGCCATAGGACGCAATTTGTAGGATCCCCTTGAGAGAATGCGGTATTATGGTGTATGCAGGATTGATTGGTGACGGACGAGTTTTTGTGCTGAATGGGCAATTTGTAATGAGTGAATGGGTTGTGAATCAGATTAGCTAGATATAGGATAGTTAGTGACGACCAGCTTCACCCTCCCCCCCTCATTTCGGCCTTGTGCCATAATTGTGTAATTTGCTCACAATAAATATCGCAGTCGGAATGCAGTGTAACCTGACAATTCGGACGGAACACTTGTATCTGCTGACTAATAACACTCTTATTTTGTATACATGTTCGGTTATTTCAATACCCTTGTTCAACCTACCTTCTTCTTTCCGTGTCTTTCTTTCCGGCCCCTGACAGGCCACAACACATTCGTGATTTATGGGAGCGGAGATGGGCTATTTTGTCGGCTGATATTATAAGTTTTGTCACAAGAAGTCTATGATCAGATTCAAATTAAGAGTTGTCAATGATTCATCTAGAAAATTTGTTATCATAAAATAAGATGTGAGAATGCACATTGACAATGCTTAATCGAAGAAATTTGTCAATGCCTACTCACATCAAGACCTGTACCAAGTGGCTACTCTCTCACAAGTACCCACGCCAACTGAGAATTTTCATGATCATCACCAATAACATGTGAACTGAATTCGAATAGCTATACTACTACGCGTGGGACGTCGTTGAGAGCAGACCCACAATACTAAGGACTTGTTAAAGGTTGTATTTATGGAAATAATGGTGAACATAATTTAGAACGACTTAATACCTTTGTTCTCAGTTAATGTGCATGCAAATATACCGAGTGTAACACCAAAATTGTCCAAATCGCGTAACAACAAAAATTTTCCAATTGTTAGATTAAGCTTTGAACCGTTGCATCTTAGAAATGATTAAAGATATCTTACTGGAATTCTCCGAGGTTATTATAACACTATTGAACTCTACTTTGAGCAATAAGAATGTATAATTACTCTCCAAGCTTAAAAGAAGAATCATGATGAAATCGATCATAAACGAAAATGACATGTTCATCAGTAATTAATCATAGCTAAGGATCAGAAGCTCATGAAGGATTGAAATTGAAGTTAATATATATATATATATATTATTCCAAGATTATTTTACAACTTATTCAAGATTATTTTTGCCCTCTCTAACCTTCTAACTTCTGTCCTGGAGTAACAATGTGCCTCACAAGTTTCACGTCTTTTTTTGGATTGTCATATCTGAAACTCCTCTCTCACGTGCCAAACGTATTATGGATTGAGTTGTATCTTTTCTCATTGATCTCTTTAGTTCTAAGTTGAAATGATGATCTCACTTCCTGTTGTGACCTCCTGCTCCATATTTCCTTTCTACTGTTCCCTCTTTTTAAAACATTCACCGTTCTCTTGATGGTTCTTGAATGGATTTTGAAGATGGGAGCCAGAGTATGAGTGTTGATACGATTACTGATCTTTTTCCTTTCATCATTACTCATTTGGAAAGACAGTAAGGCTGACACAAAACGATTTTAACCTATTCTCTTTCAAGATGAATAAATCAAATGTGTTTTTCAGTGATTATTATGACATATGATGTCAAGATGGCTAAACCTCTTATCTGAAAACCTGGAAAAAGAAACATTTTAGAGGATTTTTAGATATTAAACTTTTTTTGTGGGATGAACAATTATGCTGTTACACGATTTGGACAATTTTGCTGTTACACCCGGTATATATTAAAGCAATTGGTTTATCCAGCAGACATTAAAAATCCAGAGACACTTCATCAATATGTCATGAGGGCCTGCAAAACCATTTGACACTGTTTGGAAATATTTGAAAGGGTCTGCCAGTCAATGATCTGACAGGCGCATGTGTGTACAGAAGCAAGCAGAGGACATTTTGAACATTTGTTATGAGTTGCTGTGTTTAGGTACAACGATGGCATTTTGGATATATATCTATATGGACAGTTTACCTTGTTTAGTGTCAGGAACGAAACTTTGTAAAATTATTTTTGATACACCATACATACATATATATATATATATATATACATACAAATGTTTAGACGTAAAAAAAATTTATATACAGTTTTAAAAACTAGGAATTTATTGATTTTAATTTTATTAGTCTTAAAGGCCCTTTCAACCAACATCTCATCAGGAGACAATCGTTGGATAATTAATTAACGAAAAGAACAATAACGAAAATAAAGAGCAAAAAAAGGGGGAAACACGCTAAAATAACAAAAAAGTGTATATACTTGTAACGAGGGGAGGGGAAATAACGTGTAAATAAATTAGCGAGGGACAGTTAAAAAAAAATATCCCTCAACAGATTAAGGGACTTTACAAATTCTTTCTGCCGGCAGAGAGAAGGTTTCCTTAATCCTATACAGACTGATTCCAAAATCTTCAAATGATTGTTGGAACCAGCCGTATGAATGATTTTAAACCACTCTTTTGTATACGACTTGGCACAGGCTATATTCTCAACTAAGTGTTGAGCAATAGCCGATTCCATATTTATGGTGGGAAGATAACACACACACACACATATATATATATATATATATATATTTGACAGGATTCGAACCCCATCCTATACGGAACCGTCATTTACGCTGACGTGCCTTAACCGACTCGGCCACAAAGGACGAATATTTGTATGAAAATTTCTCGGACATTCAGGCCGGTAAATGTTATTTGATACCGTTTATTATAAACAGAGCATTTACTTAAATACTTGTATCTATAAAAAGAATGTTAAAACATAAAAATGTCTTTAATAAATTGTCGGACTTTGTCCAATTCTTAATGTATGACGTCATTTGTTTACATTTGATACGCCATGAGCAGTTATGAATGTACGAGATTCATGGAAGATTGAAATTTATAAGCAGTAAATTCGACCTTGCCTACCGAACGCTCTGTGGCCGAGTCGGTTAAGGCACGCCAGCGTAAATGACAGTTCCGTATAGAATGCAGGTTCGAATCCTGTCAAAGGATGAATATTTTCTATGAAAATTTCTCGGACATTCAAGCTGGTAAATGTTATTTAATACTGTTTATTATAAAACAGAGCATAAAAAGAATGTTAACCATTTAATATATATATATATATATATATATATATATAGTGAGAGAGATTAATTGCATAGTTAAAGAGTGATTGAATAAACCTGACCAATGTTATAGACTCAAGTATAAACTCACCCAATGTTTACCTAGAGACTCAAGTATAAACCCAACAAAGAATGCCATTAACACTGCACCATTTATAAATATTACTTCCCCTGTTTATGTATGTGGAATTTTCTCAAAATATAGTGTTTTATATATTTTAGTTCTATATTTTTGAAATTGCAGTAGCCTGGATCACAATTTTAGCCAAGATTGTTTTAGGTGTTGCCACAGAAGGATATGTCTACACAACCAATAAATTAAAATTCAACTTGCATTGGCAGGACTAAACTTTTGCTTGGTTAAAATAGTTACCTACAGAATGCTAAAGGTTTTAATTAACCCAACAAATGTTGATATCTCATAAAATCCACCATCCATTTTATTTGGGCCTCTTTTGAATCTTGGCAGAAGCAACTTGCTTATTTTAAATTTCGTACTGCTGTTTTTGAATAAACGTCAATAAATTTAAACAAAACAATTTGCAAGTTTCAATATGTGTCATTAAAAATATTAATTTTAAAAAAAGAAATTAAATTAAGACATTATTTTGTAGAAGGGTAAAAATTTTATAAACTTAAAAATTATTCATTTATAAACAGTAACAATATAATAGATATATCTTATTTGTACTTCTATCTCATAATAATTGTTGCATTGACAAATATTTCTTATGCTCTAAATGTAACAACTATTATGGGATAGAGGTAGTTATTTTTTTTTCTCAAATTAAAGAAATGGATTTTTTTTTTAAGCAGCAAAATATTTAGCTACTAATCCATAATTAAAATTAATGGTGAATCAATAAATAATTGAATTCATTTTCTTTGAAAAAAAAAATCTTCTTTTCATATTTTGGGAATTGTCCAAAAAAAAAAAAAAAAAAAAAAAATCTTTCATTCCACAAGTTCTTGCTTTAACAAGTTTTCTCATGTTTTTTACTTTCATTCACATAACCATTAAATGGTTTTGGGAAAGCAGACGGAACATCTCTTTTCTTAGAGAACCTCAGAGATCTTTGAGCGTGATATAGTCCTTCAACATTTTAGGTATGGAGAGCTGCCGCGTCTTTTTTAAAATCTGGGATCCAAAACACCTCCTGATGGCGATACGAGCAGATGCGAGAAGAGTCAAAGGTAAACGGTGAAAATTGTTAAGCCAATTGCTAAGTTCGGGGTCCACTAGTGGTGTAATCAACATGGGCACAATAATCACTGATGCCGGGATGTGTAAGTTGTTAGTGGAGAATCTTGAAACACAAAGAGACGAATCTGTCTGATTCAGCGCCTTTAAGGAGACCAGGTTCCCAGAAAACATCAGGGTTTTTAGTAGTAATCCTTCACGACTGGAAAGAAAAGAAAAAATATTATTTCCTTCCATTAATATTTGTATATCAACCACACTCAAAAAATTTTGACAAAATGCAAAGAAGGATCTGCTATGTAATCGATCCTGACCTGGCAGCTCGATTTCAGTCACTTTCTCACAGATGTAATGTAGCTTCCCTCTGTCTTTTCTACAAATATTTTCATGGCAACTGCTCCAACAAGTTTTTTTTTTCTGCTACTAGACTAGCATCTAGGTCCCACCCTTTTACATTTCTACTTCAAAAGTTTCTTTTCTCACACTTCTCAACAGTGGAACTCACTTCCACTTATTTGCTTCCCTGATAACTATAATCTTCAAAAATTTAAATGCAATGTCAATCACCATTTTCTATTATCTTGAACTCTGTTCATTTTTTTATCCTTTCTTCAATCCCTCCTACACACAGTTTTTTTTCTCACTTTCACTCTCTGTCAATCCTTGTGTACTAGTGGCACTCTCACCTTGCTTGGGGTGAAATGATTAAAAAAAATATTAATTGAGTAATATGTATTTATTTCTATAGTAAAAATATTAGCAATTCATTTCTCTTGTAAATGTTTATAACTATAATAACTCTATTCTGTCACTAACACTGTGCTTATCTTCTGATGATTAGGGGTCACTTACTTTTTGATTTTCAGTTATTTTCTGTGGTAAATGTTTACCTATTAAACATAGAATAGCCATATTCTGTCAGTAACATTTCTTAATTCTTTATTACACGGTTCAGATATTCAGTGTACATATTTATATTGCTACATAAGAACAAACTATAATAAATAAATACAAACAGATATATATGAACAAACTGAGGTAGATATAGATAGAAACAGACTATGCTAGCTAGATAGATAGGAACAGACTGATAGATAGATAGATAGATAGATAGATACAGACTGTGATAGATAGATAGATAGATACAGATAGATAGATAGATAGATAGATAGATACAGACTGTGATAGATAGATACAGATGAATGATAGATAGATATAGATAGATAGATAGATAGATAGATAGATACAGACTGTGATAGATAGATAGATAGATAGATAGATACAGACTGTGATAGATAGATAGATAGATAGATAGATAGATAGATAGATACAGAATGTGAGATGATAGATAGACAGGAAACAGTCTATGATAAACTCTTCAGGCCTACTATAAGATAGTAAGAAAAGGACTTGGAAGAAAAGTTGAATAGATTGAATGCTGGGTCTCCACACTACTAGTCATGTTATACTCTTCTGTTCTACAATGTTGTTGATATATCATATATTAACAGTAAATACAACAGAAGAGTATAACATGACTAGTGGGTGTGTGTCAGTTGACCCAGCATTCAATCTATTCAACTGTTCTCCCAAGGCCTTCTCTCTTACTAATCTTATAGTAGGCGGAAGAGTCTAAAATAGACTCTTTAGAGGGAGGACACCACAACACTATGATAAATAGAAACAGACTGTGATAGATAGAAAGGAACAGACTGTGATAGATAGATAGATAGATAGATAGATAGGAACAGATATTTTTCTTTAATGAAATTTCTCAAATATTCAGACCATTAGATGAAAATAAATAAATATGCTGTTTAATAAATAAATGGTGTGTCTATTCCAAAATGTTATATGGTGAATATTAACTATATAAGGAAATAGTTTAATTGTCCAAACAAAATTCAGAATCTTAAGGACTCTTCTCCAAAAGAAGAAACAGGATATCTTCTTAAATTCTTTATATGTTAATGTACATAATCAAGTTAGCCACTTAATTGGGCCAAATTCTTCTAT